>OOFC01020411.1:0-19389 GCA_900323345.1 Pseudochromis fuscus
CTGCAGGTTTTAAATCGGGGGTGTCCAATCCTGGTCCTCGAGGGCCGCTATCCTGCATGTTTTAGATCGGGGGTGTCCAATCCTGGTCCTCGAGGGCCACTATCCTGCATGTTTTAGATCGGGGGTGTCCAATCCTGGTCCTCGAGGGCCACTATCCTGCATGTTTAGATCAGGGGTGTCCAATCCTGGTCCTCGAGGGCCGCTATCCTGCATGTTTAGATCAGGGGTGTCCAATCCTGGTCCTCGAGGGCCGCTATCCTGCATGTTTTAGATCGGGGGTGTCCAATCCTGGTCCTCGAGGGCCACTATCCTGCATGTTTTAGATCGGGGGTGTCCAATCCTGGTCCTCGAGGGCCACTATCCTGCATGTTTTAGATCAGGGGTGTCCAATCCTGGTCCTCGAGGACCAGGATTGGACACCCCCCCTATTTCGCACAATGCCACTGAAGGTGCAGTCTGCTCTCAGCCATTCACACATTAGAAAAGCTGAGGGCATGTTATTGAGGTCAAATCAGATTTAAATGACGCCTACTTCCTGTATTTCTTTCCCTTAAATGTAACATTAGTGAAAAGAAGCAATCAGCGGGGATTTAACAGCAGAGCTCTGAATATTAATACCTCGCTGCTGAACATGGGTATGATGGGCATCGGCAGGGTGCAAGACTGAATGAATAATGAATGGGCTTTTGACGTCACTGTGGGTTTTAAAAGTCAGTCTTGTGCCTCCAGAGGACCCCGTGAGTCTCCCAGGAGCCGGCAGCGGCACCTCTGCAGAGCCTTGTCTATTGTGTTAGATAAATGGCAGCACTGCTCAGTCTTTTATCCATCAACCCCTGTCGACAACCGTGAGGGAATAAACACATATGCATCACTCAGGGAGTACAAGGCATGGCGGTGCTCTCCTCCCCTGGCATCACCTTTCGCGTCTACCTGCACGGACTGTCCCTCCAAAGAGTGACTCGGACACCCGGGCATCTCCTGCTGGGGTGGGGCTCAGT
The DNA here is from genome assembly GCA_900323345.1 of Pseudochromis fuscus. Lineage (NCBI taxonomy): Eukaryota > Metazoa > Chordata > Actinopteri > Pseudochromidae > Pseudochromis > Pseudochromis fuscus. Next base: position 999 of record OOFC01020411.1, read on the forward strand.
CATATTGAGATTTTGGCATTCTGACCCAAAGGGCATCGAGGAGTCCCAGGTTGAGACTCGCAGACCCCCCACCCTCCCTCTAAAATGCCACACTCCTGTCAATCACCAGTCAACTGTACTTTCATGCACATGAGCTCCAGCCGGAGGTTTGCCTGGGCTGCATGGTGAAGTCACATGACGCCATGAGCACAGACCTGAGGAAAAACCTTTGTTGATTCACTGAGTTATATTTGGAGCATGAAAATGTGAACCGACCTGAAAGTGTCTGACTAAACAGACTAATTTCTTCTCTTTTTTTTTTTTTGTTTACAGTAAAGAAAGCCAAGCTCGATGGACCCCAAGGTGAGCCGTGGACTCCCAAAGATCCTCCATGTACCGCATCAAGCTGTTTAAATGAAACACAGCGACATAACCAGCATTTGTGTTTTTACAGAGAAATTTAACACATACGTGACCCTGAAGGTGCAGAATGTTAAGAGCACAACCATCGCCGTGCGTGGCAGTCAGCCATGCTGGGAGCAGGACTTCATGTTGTGAGTACTTCTTACTCCGTTTCACATCTTCTGCAGCTTTTATGTCCTTTTCTCCTTTGTGTGGAAGTTCACTTGTAGAAATAGTTTTAATTGGAGGTCAGATAAAACACTCTGATGTGTTGCTGAAGAGTTTGAAAATGAAGCAGATGGAGCAGTTTGGAGGTGGGATGACTCCACTGGACCTCTGTGGTGTGAGGCTGCTGTAGCTAAACTGGTGACAGTCCAGCTGCATTGTGGGTAATGTGGGTATAGACATAGGCTGTTTCTGAATATGTGTATCTGACCGAGTACACATGAAATACCCGGAGGTGTTCTGGCTCCTCCTTTATTATCGAGCCTGCATCAGACCAGACCTGTGTGGACTTGGGGAAATAACCCATCATGCATTTTGCAACAAATTTCGCAACAATGGTGGACAAGAGATCACAGTAATAAACTGGAAATATTAGCGTTGTTGTTTATTGGACTGTAGGTTTAAAAGTTTTTTTAGGTGAGGATTAAGTTGTTTAAAATGTTGACATGGTTCTCTGCAGTGGTTCATCATGAGATACAATCATTTTGTGTAAATCTAACAGTGTCTTTGTAAATTTGTTTCTGAGCAAATCTGATTGGCTGAGAGCAAAATTCATGTTATTTAAGTCAACTTTAACTTTAACATAGGTACAGATTAAAATCATAGTCGAGCGGAGATGTGACATCATCAAGTACGATGGCGTTTAACCTCGATGCCTTCTTGTGTACTTGCAAGTCTGTACTTTGGAATCTGACTTGCAAGTACATTCTTGCCAAGTACGCAAGTACGGACTTGTGTACTTTGTGTCAACAAACGGCCATACTCCTTCAAGTATTAAACTTCCTGTTTGTTTTACCTCTTTGCTGTCATAGAGTTTAGTTTTATGTCTTAACTTGGGCAGCTTTTAATAAATGGACCTTGTGAGAGTGTTGTTTGTTTAACCCCCAGAGACCCTGCGTCCACATACATGGACACATGTACATTTAGATTTTCTACAGTGTATACTTCATGTTTCTTAACAAAAAGCAGTCATCCTCGTTTGTGGACACTATATCTAATCCTATTATCTTGGTTCGTGGATACCCTTATTCTTCTTTCTAGTGGTGGCAAAAGCACAACACATCAATTCATGTATTATTACTACTACTATTACTACTCTCTGTTCAAAGACGAGGCTTAGTTTTTATACTTATCAGGACCTAAGAATCCCAAACAGCTAGGAGAAATTAAAAATGCATGGCAAACAAAAGCTCGGGTCTCAGGAGGCTACCATTGTTCCAAAAAACAGAAATAGTTTTAGCTTTAAATAAGGGATTGATTCAGAGACGTCACCTCAGGGCTTCACTTCAACAGCTCACAGATGTTGTGAACTCAGGACAGCAAGGGTCACCTGTGGCATTTATATTTCCTAAATAAGTTGTTTCCATCCTCCATCATCTTGCATCCATCCTGCCTCTCTGCATGATGTTTGCACTGCTCCAGCAGAATTCACACATCCAGTCGAGAGGGTTTCTCCCCATTAACACCTGATAACACCACATCAAGACACCAGAAAAAAAAAAAAAATCATACTTGCATTCATACTGTTGTATTTGTTCAGTCTACTACAACCATGACATTAAACTAAAATGAAATACAAAAAACACAACCTCCTTTCTCACTCTTTTCTTTAGATCTGTCACTCTCACCGCCTCTTTCCTCTCCCTCTGTTTTCCTCTGCAGCAGCACACGATGCTGTCAATCGCCTGATAACTTCCTCAGCTCCCAAGGAAACAGAAAGATACATTTTCATATCAAAGCCACGGTTATTATTAGATTTTGATTCATTTAAGCCAGTGGGCCTAGCGAGACGCGCAGTTCGGCGATGAGAGATTCATAGTGAGCTGATAATCTGCCAGTCACATATGCAGTCACACTACAGACCTCAGCGACACCGGGTGTATGTGCTGTATAAGAGTGTTTCTCATTTGAATAAAGAACCATTGAGTTCACTGCTGTTTGTCACACAGACCTATAGATAGTCTCCGCTGTTGTCCTCTCTGTGCTGTCTCTTATATCTTGCCAGCAGCCTTGTAGAGAATCACCTTCTCTTTTCCAGCTTCATGCTGAATGACTCATTTCCCTCAGCAGATTGAATCATGGTGCATATCCATCACCGGATTTAAATTCAGCTCTTGACGGCATCAACTGTATTTCTGCTGAGAGTCGTCTGTATTGTGTCTCCACTAGGCTCTGTAGTTTTTTTTTACTCTTCTTTTTCCTCATTTTTTTTGCTTTTTCTTAACCTTTCGCTCTTTTTGTGTCGTGCAGCGAGATAAACCGCCTCGATCTGGGCCTCACAGTGGAGGTGTGGAATAAAGGGCTGATCTGGGACACCATGGTGGGCACCTTATGGATCCCCCTGCGCAGCATACGGCAGTCCAATGAGGTACACCGCCTCCGTCCACCGCTCTCTCTGACTCAGGCTGGAGAGGGAGGTGTACACGGTGTACACCAATACTCCAGCCCGAGTGATACATGAAAGCAGTTACTACATTTCTCAACTTGCTTTTGTTTGTTAATTAAGACCTGTGTGTAAATACTGGAGAGTGCTTTAAGGTATTTATTGGAGGGAGTAAATCAGTTGAAGGATTTTCATCAGCTAAATATTATTTTTTAGATTACTATTAAATTAAAATACAACATCAAATACTGGATACAACTCACTGTAGAGTCTGATATCACTCACAGTAATATTCAGATGGGGGATTTTTACATAACGTCCAGTTTTGTTGTGGCTGCTGTGTTAATATATGGGAGATATTAACAGTAAGTAAAAAATATGGATTAAAACTGTGATAAAAAACCATCTGACATAGACCAATAGAGAAGTGCAATACACCTGACAGCCACTAGATGCTGCCTCCAAAAAGCTCCAATTGACTTCAGTTCAAAAATCGTCATTTTCATGACATCATCATGAAATACTCAGTCAATACATGTTTTCCACAAATCATTCTGATGTCATTAGTTGTCAACTCTTCATCTCGGTGATCTGGTCCATCTGAAAATAAATAAATAAATAACAGGATTAAGAAGATATTAGGATTCAAAAAGATGAATATTTCAGGGCATGGTTAGCTTGACTGACATGTCTGGTCTTGAGTAAGAAAAACATTAGGTTCAAAGGTCACGGCTGCTTCCTCACTCCTCCCTTCGTATCCAAATATGGTCACTTCTGGCTCCAAACAACCAACATGGCAACATTCAAATACCAAACTCCTGACTTCAAAATACAAATGAACGAGCGATGTCACGTTAGCTTCCTCCATTCTATATACACTACGACACATTTTCATATTTTAAGATAACGGAGCGAAGGTCAGATTTCTCTCAGGAGCTGCAAATACATCACGATTTGCCTGAAATCAGCTGGTTCTCAGTGGCGATAAACACACATAAAGTTGCATGTACCGTATTTTTCGGACTATAAGGCGCTCTAAAAATCCTTTAATTTTCAGAAAAATCAATAGAGCGCCTTATGTATTAATTCTGGTTGTGTTTACTGAGCTCGAACTGATTTTACGGTGGTGCACGGCGCTCAAAAAAACTGTCAAAAATGTTTTAGTACGACTTTGGTAAACTACGAAGCCGCACCGCTGGGTGGATTGTCGGAGCACTACGGTAGCCGAGCGGAGTAATACGCATCACAGTACATATTACTCCTCTGACACACATTATTTCGGACCCCCGGAAGACTAGCTGGTGCTATTAGCAACAGCTAACGGGGTTATTTTTTAAATAAATAAATAAACACAATGTTAAGGTGTGTATAAGGACCCCAAAATGGCATCTGTTAGCTTAATGCGCCTTATAATCCGGTGCGATTTATGTATGAAAATAGACCCGTTCTTTCTCGTTCATTGATATCGCGCCTTATGGTAACACTCAAAGTGTTACAGTAGATTGGCTGTCTGCGTGTTCATGTTTGTCGTGGTTATATTTCTCCACCTCCTCCTGTGTGTTTTCCAGGAGGGTCCAGGTCAGTGGCTCACCCTGGACTCCAACGTGATCATGGCTGAGAATGAGATCTGTGGAACCAAAGACCCGACCTTTCACAGGCTGCTGCTCGACACTCGCTTTGAACTGCCACTAGGTTTGACCTTTTACTGGATATTAGCCATTATAGCTTTTAGCTTATTCTCTTTATTCCTTTTATTTATGCCTGTTAGCTAGAGATGTATAGATTTTTTTAATGAAATGTAAAAAATAAACACACACTGGCAGCACCTATAGACCTATTTACAGCCTACGTCATCAAGAAGCTGCGTGCGCATTTTGACAACCTATGTCCCATTGTTTACCTGGTATTGTCTGCACCTCTCTGGGAAGAACCACGTGGAAATTTAGCCCATCAAAATGTCTGTTTGTTGTGTTTTTGATCTTGTGCAGAGACTCCTTACTGAGTGTGCATTAGCAGCGTTAGCCGCGGTTTTGCTGCATGCCATCAGTCGTTATAATTTTTATATTGGACACTGGCAGTTTAGTTTGTTATGTTATATTAACGAGGCTTGACAACCGAGCTCCATCGTACATAACGTTTTTATCTCATCAACACCACAACAACTGTTACCATGACAACCTTACGTTTATACCCGTCATTAACCACGGGTACCGGCAAATGCAAAAAGCCTAATACATCACAGTTAAGTTATCTGAGCAGTTCATGTTCATTTCTGTTAAGGCAAAGAAAGTGAAATCAGCACACAATAATACTTACCCTGCCATACAGGTGCAGTTTGCAGTGTGTATATAGTTCTCCACCAGAGTAGCTTGACAAGCCTTTGCTAGCCGCCATACTTCCGTTGCCACAACGCGCGCGCATACTTCTTTGTTTACTAACAGTAAATGGGTCTCTTCTGTATACTGGAAATGCTAACTTGACCCATCTTTATATACAGTCTATGTGAGCACCAGATAACTATCTCGAGTTAGCATTTCTGCTTATATCTCGGCTTGTATCTCGTGCGCAGGAGTTAGCATTTCCGATATACAGAAGAGGCTGAATTTCCCAGTCCACCTTAAAGTGGCATAACGCGAGGTACTTATCTGATGCACTAGATACTGGCACCTTTTTTTTCTCCATCAATGTCCCTTTAGAGGCTCTATATATTGTATTATTGATAAAAACAAAAAAAATACAGTAACGTACAATATTTTCCACAATAGCCAGGTCTAAAATGACAAACTGTGTACTAATTGATGATCACAATTACAGTTAGATATTGTTTATGTACATTTTTTTTTTTTAAATTATTAATCAGAATGAAAAGCTTCACATGAAGGGTTTTGATAGCGGGAGATGCAGAGAAGCAGCAGAGGGTGTTTGAACATTAATAACAGAAGTCTCATGCCTTCTAACTTAAAATGTAAGTACACCATATTAGACAACCCTGAATAAATCCACTCAGGGATTTCTGAGATAATGTCTGATGTACAGTATGTTCTGCCCTTTAAAGAAAAGTCACTCCACAGAACTACTCAAGCATGCATTTTGTGACAAAAAAAGCACTTCAAAACAAACTGCTGAATATCATTGAACCACACAGTCTGGTAAGCCTATAGTGTGATGCATTACTTGTTGATGGCAAAACAAGGTCTTTTAATCGTTTTTCTCAGAGTCTTTCTTGCAGAAGACTGTGAGACGCTGGTTTGGCTGAAGTTCTCCACAATACCATCCCAGTAAGCAGTCTAATTATAGCTGCTAAGGGGAAATGATAGCGAATATTGACGGCGCAGTTAAATCCCTGGCACTGGGAAGAGCCAGAATTCGCAATATAATAATTTGGCATTTGGCTAGACAAAAGAAGCTGCATAGAAATATGTTTCAAGTCTTAGACAGAAAAAACGACAAGAGAAGAAATAATGGTGTAATTGAGGTGAGTTGTTGCAGAGTTTCATGTGGGTGCATGTCTTCTGGGGTCCCTGTGGTTTGCTCCTGAGTGATGTGTGGAACCTTATCATCTAAGAAGAGGAAGTGCGTGTTACGTTTTTTTGTCTGATAATGACAGATGAATGGAGGCAGACAGACAAAGGAATGGTAGAGTGATGGAAGGGATTGCTAGATAAACAGACAGGTAGAGCGATAGATAGATAGATCAGTTTTACTGTACTGTCTGCCAGCGAAGTTTGAATGTGCTTAGGAGTATGTCTTTCACAGTGTAGGAGTGATTGTCAGTGTGTAGGCACTGTGAATAGAATATCGAGCCTGGATGAACACATTTGAGGTGATTGTTCGAACTCACAAACACGCACACGTTCACAGGCGCACGCTCACAATGCACTGTATGCATGGCTGCTCTTTAAGTTCAATTAGCATGAAAATGCTTTTTGATGAGATAGAAAGTGGTAAATGCAAGAAGACTGCCTGTCTTCCCCTCTGCCTGTATCCTGCGCTCTCTGTCTTCTCCTCTGTCAGGTGGAGACAGACAATGCAAATACCGAAACACCAATCTCCCTGATCTGACCCCTAATTTGTGTCTAGCACACCTCTCTGAACTTTAACATCTTGCCCACTATGTTCATACTATTCTTTACACAGCATGTGGACTCGGTGGGACAAATTAAACAGTATTTGTGCGAAAGACGCATACCAAGCGTTGAAATCCATCAGCCAACAAGTCTGAACAAGGCCGTAGCATCTGCCCCCAGCTTCTGCCAGACACAAACACGAAGGGGCTTCCTGGCAACAGCTTTGCTCAGGTAGGGAAAGGTCATTAATAATGAATACTAAATCAGCATCTGAAAAAGGTTACTGTTTTCAAACGCTGCACTCCTTCCTTGTACCTCTCCCTTAGCATTTATTATAGCCTTTTCACTTTCCTTTCACTGTCACCTCTTTTGTCAGTGAAAATATGAGCTATGGCTTTGCTCTGGTTCTGTAGGGGGCAGGAAGGGAGATGAGAGGAAAATGGTAGCATAGTGTGATTCATTCATACACGGATCAAGTGTGATGGCTCGGGGAGTAGTGCTGGGTTATTTGGTTTTGTAGAGCCCAATGTCATTGTGTGAGGTTTTTCATAAAATGTAATGCAGTCCTAAAATCATGGAAAGGTATATATACATATACATGTATATAGGCTATATATACACACACTCATGTATATGTGTAAAGGTGTAATGGAGAAATTTCATAATGGAGTTGCAAAAGGTAGAGAAAGGAAAAGAGAAGGTTGTTCCTAAATATCTTAGTCAGGAGGTGGATGTACATTATACAGTTTGTGTCTCCTTTTGATAGAAAAAAATGACTCATTCTTCAGCTGGCAGTGCTACACACTTGTGGACCACATAAAGCTTTCTCTCTCTCTCTCTCTCTCACACACACACGCTCACATGCACATACTCATTACAATGCACACAGACATGGATACAGCACCCGCATTGTGTTATCGGATAAAGTAAGCAGGAAAGAAGTAAGCAGTGTTACAAATAGACTTTCAGAAAGGCTTTTGAACAGAAGGAAGGAGAGCCTTGAAAAGTGTGAGCTTTCAAAAAAGCAGACGACAGCACATGAGTCTGCTCCCTCCCTTTTCTCCTCATCTTCCTTGTACTCATACTGCAGCAAGAACATAATATAAACCATGACATATTTTGCCAGTGTTCATAAATGCATTGCCTAATCTTAAAATACATCACCCAGTCTTCACTCAAAGTGCTGCTCTCTCACTCACAGCTTCACATGATCCTTGTGGAGGACTCCTGGAGGACACTGTGGTGTCATGCTGTGAGGCTGTGGCCACATATGTGTGCACCACATGGTTCCCCTGAGGGAACCGTCTGATTGGATATGGGTGCTGGAGCCTGTCGCCTATCTGTGAACTCCCTTAATCTGGATATAGTAAGCCCGTAGGGAAAGACACATCACAAGGGCTAAGTTCAGTGTTGCCTTCACTATCTTTCTTTCCAACTCACTCATGCAGCTGACAGGAAAAATGTATTAACAGTACTGTGTTATAAAGTGTAGCATTTATATAGCGACTACACTGATTCCACATGAAATCCCATTTTTGAGAGCTGTGCATGAGCAGATAATTTTTTTATCAGCTCTGTCAGAGCTACTCATAGAGTAAAAATTAAACCTTACTCTACAAAAACAACTGTATGTGGCCATAACCTAAATAATGATACTTTGTGGTTTGTATATTTGGATATTTACCTATCAGATGCACTTTGTGTAATAACAACAAGTTCTTTACTTGTTCAAAAATCTGTGAGAAATTGTATTTTCTTATTATTATATGCCCTTCCACTCAGAGAAGGAAAAACTGTGACGTGGGGCTGTTGTTAATTACCCACCTAGACCTCATTACCGAGGTGTTGAATCATTAGGCGGTAGGAAAGTTAACTAGGGTGATACTGCTAGGAGATGTTCCCAAGGCAACTTCATCCTACACAAAATGTGCGCACACGCACGCACACACACACACAGACACACACGCACACACACACACACACACACACACACATCTGCACTTTGAAATGAGTGATCCTGACATTACTCTGTGAAAAGCAAATCTAAGCTATATTTAAAACTAACTCTGGGTGTCTGAGATTTTCCTGCGCACTAGAAGCGAAGCTTGAATGTATAATGTTTGTGTATCTGTGTGCACGTGTGTGCATATGGGTGCCGTTACACACACATGCTTAATGGACACAGGTGTGTCAGCCTGACTCTCGCTGGGTGACCTCTCCCTTTATGTTCGAACCTCATGTCATGTAGAGGCAGAGACAACACTTCCCAGCGTGGATCGATCTCCTCTGCACCACAGTACTCTGCTCCCCTGTCTCAAACACAAAGGGAATGCACCTGCGTGGAAGTGCGGCTCTGACACAAAGCCTGCAGGGGATCAGATGTCTCTGAGGCGTGTTGTGGAATTGATGCTTCCAATCTCCCATTCATTTCTATCCAGCTAAAAGGAAACTTAGTGCTAATGGATATAAATGTGAAAATGATGCATTGTCCAAAAACAAGAAAAAGTAAAAACATGATCAAAAATGATATTTTTGAATGTCATAAATTGTATAAAGTAGAGTAAGTACATTTATTTTGGGACAATGAGGAATGACAAAAACAAGTCCAAAGATAATATTTCAAAATTATCATACTAAACTGAATTAAACATTAATGCTGACTGAAATAATAAATAAATAAACTAATAATAAAAGTGCCGATAACTCAGTTCATTATAAAGTATAACACTGGAAATGGTGTTCATTGGATAGCATTTCTGTTTGATTGGGAGTTGGAAATGTTGCATATGCTACACACTTAGTTTCAAAATTTAAAATGATGGCTCTGAAAAAAATGGACCTTGTACATTAAACATAATTGTACATTATTCCATTGTGTATGTGTGTGTTTTGGTGATGATAAATCTATGATATACAGTGTATTAACTCATCATATGTTTGTTTCTTATCCAGAAAGTAACTTCAACTGTCATACTAATGTAATTGAGTATTTTTTCTCTTTTAAATGTAGTGAAATGAAGTATAAAACAGTACAACTTGTACAACAGTGCAACTGAAGGATGTAAAACACATGAGAAAATCTGCTTAGTTCCTTTCCATCACTGTCACTGTGTTTTCCCAGTGGCTGTGGGCCCATTTGGTCAGACTGTGCTACAGTCCAGCGCCTTGTTACTATGTGGCCGATAATGTTAACCACTGAGCTTCTGTGTCACCCAAGTGCAGTACCTTTGCAATGTATAATTACAGTAACAAATGAGAAAATTGTAAGATGATAATGGAGTTTCCAAAATGAGCACTGTGTTTCCCATAAGCCTAATCCCATCCTGCCACTGCTGAAGTTTTCTTTCATCAAACGTTCACGTCCTCCAACACTGTCTCTTTTACCAGTTTTCTCAGTGATGGACTTTGGTGTTTACAGTAATTTATAGTCATCAAAGTCAACATGGGTATGATTTATTGATGTAAAATTTCAGATGACTTTGTAATGAGCTGCTTCATTTCATAAGCCATGTAACAGGAATGGTCCAGTGAATTTGGCCTATTGAAAAAAGCCATAGATTTTCATTAGCCATTCAACATTAACACCGTGTTTATTGTAATTCTTCAAAGGACGGCAGAATGAAAAGACCTTAAAGTGGTAATCAACAAAACATCATTAGCTCAATGAGGATATGTCATATGGAATGTTTACATCAATCTCTATTATCCTTGGTAAATGAACTGAAACTAAGAAAGCAAGGGTATCACGGATCACTATTTTGATTGAGAAATAATATGAATGACCCCCATCAAAGAGAGGTAAATACACCAGAAGAGACAGGTAAAGACAATGATACAAGGACAAGATAAAGGCAGACACAGTGGTGTCTTTAATGCCTCTCCTTCCCTTCGGTTTCTTTATCTTTACGGCAGCCTCACAATCTTCCAGCAGGAATGCTTACGAATGAAACAAAGACTGTGATGTGAGCAGCTCATCACATCAGTGTGGTGGAAAAGAAAACTAAAATCTAGTCCCGTCTTGCTGTAAGAAACAAATCCTTGTAAAAGTGCTACCAAAAAGTTGCTCCACTGCTGATCCTGAGCGCAGGCAAAGTGCAGATTAATGTTCTCCCCAGGAACAAAATCACAAAGAAAGCAAATGAACATATGAGACTACATCCTGTGAAATGGTCCTCTCACTGCCTCTGAGGGCAGAGCAGTTTTATGCCCAAACTGCCCCCCCACTCCTTATGTATCACACACACGCACACACACACACGCACACCTTTCTCTGTTCCAACACATTTCAAATCCAAAGCCAAACGTCAATAGTCATTTCAGACGAGGAAGAGTGAGAAGTGCGTGTGCATGTGTGTTTGTGTGTGAAGGACTGGATGTGGTGTGTGGGGAGGGGGCTACTTGTACTATGACAGACATGTGGAACAACAAATGAACAATGCCTCGAGCAGTATCAAAGATATCGATGGGAAGAGATTTGAATGGCGTGTTGGTGGAGATGTTGATTATTACTCATGTCAATTGTAGAGACGATGAGGGCTCAGGGGTATCTGTCTCTGTTTCCAGCTGTTTTTCTTGTCATATCCAGGAGTTTCAAGGTAATGAATGCCTTTTGTTCTGTTGTCTGATGTAATTGAATAAGGGGTGACGCACACATGTTGTGCAGTGTGAAAGTCAAACAAAGAAATCAAACCGTGTCGACACTGCTGTACTCTGTCTCTCTCTCTTTTACACACACACACACACACACACACACAGGCAGGAACACATCATATCTGTTTTTTTTCCCAGGGAACTGTTGTAGGATTCAAAAGATAAGATCATGATATTCTAGATTTTTCATTTAAAATTCAACAGATCAAAACCAACAATTAATTTATGCCACTCAAGTATGTGCAGCAATATTTCTGCAATGCTGCAAAAGTTTTGTCTTTTTGCATGTGTTTTCTAACTATAGCTGCTAACTGCTAGCATGCATGCATTAGATTTTTACCTCTGCCAAGGAGGTTATCTTTTTCAGCATTGGTTTGGTTCTTTGTGTGTTTGTTAGCAACATAACACAAAATCTACTGAACAGATGTTGATGATTTGTTTTGGACAGATATCACATTGCCCAGGTAACAAACGAAAGATGAGAGGAAGGGATCCTGTCTTACTCCTCCCTTCAAACCCATATATGGTCACTTCTGATCCTGTCCGTAAAAACAGAGAATTTTTGTTGCTTATAGTGGGTAAGGGTTTAACCAGATAGTGTTGCGATTTCAACACAAGATGGCAACAGTGTTCAGCCTTGATGGAGATTTGTGCTCGCTTAGTGCTTTCCAGTTAGTTTGTTTTTAATAACAACATCTTCTCAGTCTGGATGCAAAGTTACTGAAAGCTATAAAAGTGAACCCAATAAGTTTATAGGCTGTAGAGTGGACGTCGGTAACTTGACGTCACCTGTTGGTTTGTGGACTCACAGTTTGAAGCCAAGAGTTTGGCATTTTAATGGCACCATGTTGGTTGTTTGGAAGCCAGAAGTGACCATATATGGATTTGAAGGGAGGAGTAAGGGGACACGTCTGACCCTTGAACCCAAGGTCACTGCCCAGTGTTTATGAGACTTCAGTTCAGTGCCGGTCTTCGTGAAGACTCGGCTTGTCGATCAAACTAACCACGCCCCTAAATCTTCCTGTTTTCAAAGCCTAATATCTACTTCATGATGAAATGATTTCCAGATGGACCACTATATCACAGAGAAGAAGAAGACATCACAATGACTTGAGGAATGAATTATTGACTGAGTATTTCATGATTAGCATTTTTAATTGAAGTCAGCTGGAGTAGGGTTAGGTGTTAGCATCTAGTGACCATTGGCAGTATTACACCAATTTGCACATCCGCATTGATGTCATTTTCAAAACCTCGTTGTTTCATCCCTTTCTGTTTACAACTTAGGGGTAGAGTGGGTGTAAGAGAAAAACAATGAAATAAAAAAACTTAAAAAACATGGAGCAGATATCTCAGTATATGTCTGGTAAGTATATCTTTATTCTGTTGCTAATCTAAAAAGTTTTGAAGTTAAAGGTCTTTTTACTCGAAGACTAATAAGGCAGTGAGAAAAAACATTTATTATTTAAACAGGCGTACAGACAGAAAGACAAGAACATAAGCTGACAGGCAGATAAACACAGTGAAAACAGACACACCAAGCAGACAGTGAGGAAAACAGACAGACAGACAGCATTGTGACTGGTAGAACGACTGATACACAAGCTGGTAGATGTGGACAGGGAAAGAGACTGACAGACAGAGAGAAAGCCAAGCATGTACAGTAAGATGACAGGTAGAAAAACATGCAGAAAGACGACGGAGCAGATAGACAGTGATAGAGGCATAGATGGAGGGAAGACACACATGCGGGTAGACAAGCATAAAGACAAACAGACAGTCATAGGATCCAGACGGGAATGTTGAAAAACTAGCTGTCCAACCGGCCCACATTAAGACACACTGAGACGGCTGAACATGACCAGGTCAGGAACTCAGAGGCACGTGATCAGGGAGACGGTCAGGTATTCTGCAAAGACTCCAGACTGAAGGATGGAGAGACGAGCAGACAGACAGACAGACAGACAGAAGGAGGAAGAGAGAGAGAACGAAAGACAGTGTTGCAAATGGGCAGGTGGAGAGAGAAAAACACACACACACACACACACACAGGCACAAACACACACACAGGCAAACAGGCAGGGCCAGGAATGAGCCTGGGCAGAAGATAAGATTCCTGGGTGGCTTTGCCATGGGCACCGGTCTGCAGAGCACAGCAGCCTGGGGCAGAGGGAGGAGTAGGGGGAGGTGGCGACGGGGTACGGGGACAGCGTTATCAAGCCGGTGCAGGGGCTGGGTTGGGCGAATGGGCAGTCTGGGAATCCCACTTCCTCTACTGTTCTCCATCTCCGTGATCCAGTAGCCATGGTGAGACAGAGGGGGAAGACCGAAGAAAAACAACAACAAAAAGTAAGAAATAAAGAGCCCTAAAAAAAAAAAAAAAGGTGTTCATGTGTGAGCGTTGCGGTCTACAGATGAGCGAGGAACACAATGTTCCTTTATCGCTTTATTATATCGCTGCTTTTGTAAGAGAAAAGCAGACAGAGAGAGAGAGACTATGCACAAAGACGTGCAGGATTTGAATGCACTGTATCTTTGATAATGATGGTTCCCTGTGTGTGGGAGTGTTTACAAAATGGTATTCATGAAGTTAGAGGCACATCCTTTTAAATCTGAAAAGAGCCAGGTGACACTACATACACACATGTATTCATATACATCCTCTTCTCTCTCCCTCTCGTGTGCTGTGTGTGTGTGCGACTGTGAACAATCATGTGTCTTTGCGGTGTGAATAAGTATCTCCCAGCATGCGGGTGGTGCATGTGTATGTATGTGTCTGTGTTCACAGCAGGATATGATCTACTCACTATATGTCAGAGTCTGAATAACATGCAGCGTGCAGCCTCCCCAGCAGCTCTGCACAGGCAGCTCTGCAACACAAAGTTTGAACAACAACACGTGCTTTGAGAAGTTCAAAGTTGTATTGTGCCTCAACATTATTATAGTTTAACTGGTCAACGGATTTACTTAGAATTTAATCAACATTTAGTATAAATCATATGTTTTTGGTGCAGTAGTGACACTGTATTGATGTTTATTGTCTCACACCATAAATACAAAGCATGTGCAAGACTTAAATGTGGGTTGTGTGGTTCAAATAGGAAAAATAATGGATGTATTATCACCATGAAAATAAACTTGGTGCATGACTCAGAAATGTCCACATTTGGTTGGAAGGATTTAAAATTATGAGACCTCCATGGATTTAAAATGACCAAATGAATAAAATAAAACCGAACAGTTTTAGAGAAGTCAATTCTATAATTAGAGCAAAAACTGCTTTTTGGCCACAAGTGATGTTTCAGTTGTAATATCATGGATAACTATTGGGAAAATGACGTCCATAGAAAAAGCCTTGTTCAACAGATGGATATAATCCTCAGGTCTGAAAAGTGAAGCAGTACCACAAAATGCAGTATCACCAATGGCAGCTAGACTGTGGCTCCAACAGACTTTAATTGAAATACTGTGAAAATACTATGAAATACTAAGTCAATACATTTGTTTCCACAAGTCTTTCTATTGTCATTAGTTGAAGTCACTTATCAACATCCTCCTGCTCATGTACCAAGTATTACATTTCAACTGTGACTGATAGTATACTGGGCAAACTGCAGTCAGTCTGTGTTCCTCATGATCTTTACACTGTAGGTAGAGGACTGGAGATTATATCATACTCAAACTTAATGAATGACATCATACCAATCTTAGGACAAAATTACAGATGTTTTTAGCCCATCTCTCACTGCTGCTGTTTCAGATCAAACTCGTCATCCCCCAGGCCTCAAAGCACTTCTGGTAGCATTTTTATTTTTGCATGTATTTGTGTGTCCTAATGTGTTCTTGTTTTTGCATATCTAGAGTTGGTGTGCATGACTGTCTTCTTCTTTGCAAAAATGTTATGATGAAAATAATGCATTTAAAATGTTTGTTAAACCTCAAGAATGTAAGTTTTGCTTTTGTGTATTTCCTATTAATATATATGCCCATAAAACTCACTGTCTTCTGTACTTGCTTGTGTTTTCTTCCTTATAAAAAGTTTCTTTCTGTATGTGTGGCCAGAGAAGTGACAGTGTTTTTCATTTAGGTTTGGTTTATTATTAATTTACTTTTTATTTTAGCCAAACTTGATGATTACATTGTGTCAGTCTGCTTCTGTTTTCCAGGGTTGTGCGTGTTTGCTGCTATGTTCCTAAGTCATCATGTAAAAAATATCTCTGTGTTGGATATTACACATAACCAGTAGAATAAATACAACGACACCAGTAATAAAAAGGAAAAACACAACAACCTGAAAATCATTCTTGCAATTATACAATATATTTCAGCCACGATTCAATATTGTTTTAAATGTGGCATGCATTTAAGAAAATGAGGATGTGCGCAGGGAGGATAGGGATCCATTCCCCATCTATCTCCTTTTTCCTCATGTCTCAATCTAGCAGTGATAAAGGAGCGCCTTCTCTGCCAGACACATGGCCAATTACAAATTAGCCAGTTTGTTGGGGGGAAATCGTAATCAGGCTTCAAGAGGTGGAGGCCCTTGAAGATTAATTGGAAATGGGCCCCCGGTAAATGTCAATGGCAATCAAGGGTTTGTACAGCTCTGATTGACTCTATACACAGACCCCTCTACCCAGGATAAGCTTTCCCCAGCCGTGACATTGCTGGCACCACTCCCTTACCCTCTCCATCTCCACTGAAAGGGGGAGAAGACAGGCACAAAAGAGGCAAGGAAAAATGGAGTTGTGAGACAGTGCTGGAATACCAAGGGAGGAAAGAAACGAGGAATGTTTGACATTTCCTACCTCCCGGAGTGCTCGCTTTTAGGAGCTTTGGTTATGATTTGAAAGGGTGCGTTGCAGAGGCACAAAGACCAAAAGAAGCAATTTTCCATTGTGGGACCAGGTCCAATGTGAAAATCATCACAAAGGCCATTTTCTCTTCTTCCAAATATGAGCTTGCAAGGCCCAAGTTATTTGTTTTTCTGTTTCTTTCTGCTCTCGGTGATTCAATGTTTAACCCCCTTAGAGTGTACTGTATCCATCTCATTATGCAGCCCTTACAAATTAAACCTTAATAGTTTAGATATTTCATTCCAGTTGCAGGCAGCAGTTTTATCTCAATCAAATCTGCCAATACAGCAGAGGTTGTATGTCACAAACTGAGCTCTTTAACTTTTATGGAGTCACTACTACTCAGTGAGAGATTTGCATTATTTTGAGTGGCATCTCAATTAGGAGGTAAGCTTCTCAGTTCAAGTGTTAAACAGTTGTTGTGACTGATGATTGTTGAGCTCAGAAAATATACTAGCTAAAAAGCATAAAACTATTATGAATATGGCATATTGAGTGTATGACAAACTTAATTAAACATTTGATAAGTCCCATTCTCCCTAGTTACTGTTGCTACGTCAGCAGTTTCTACCACAGCTCAAATTCAACCTGCAATGAGAGCGATGGTGGATTTATCACACGAAATTAAATTGATAAGTACATTTTTTAATAATTACATGCCAAATTTTACACAGAGTTTAACTTAGATTTTCTCAGCAGATATCATCATGGTAGATCATAAACATCTCATCTCATCTCATCTTCTCTACCGGCTTCTCCACACTTGGATCGCAGGGGTCTGCTGGAGCGTATCCCAGCTGTCATCGGGCAGGAGGCGGGGTACACCCTGGACAGGTTGCCAGCCTATCTAACTGGCTAACATATTGACAGACAACCATTCACACTCACACTCACACCTACTGTCAATTTAGTTTGATCATAAACATCAACACATTAAGATCAACCACCAACTGTTTTACAGCTAGTTTTAAAACAAAAGCTGTGTAAAAGGTGTCCACAGTGGTTAGTCACCAGATGATGATTGAGGAGGAAAACAGGGTTTGTTCTTGTATTGCAGTGTTATCTTAACCCTGTTTCACTGCTTAGCTCATACGGTTGCTACTTTCCAGTTTACCTTCATACAAAAAAAAACAAGAAAGAGAAAACAAGACTAATAGTTGACCAGGTTTGTAGTTTGAAATGTCCTATACACAGTATTAGAAATCATTTATTTTTTTACATAGTGGTCGTCTATAGAGACTGTTTGTAGTATGGATGAAGCTAACGTGATGCTACCTGCTGGTTTGTGGAGTTTGTGGAGCCATGTTAGTTGTTTGAGCAGAAGTGACCATATTTGGATATGAAGGGAGAAGGTGGGTCTGACCTTTGACCCCAAGTACACTACACAGTGTATGACTTGAGTTCAGGTCTGGTCTCATTGGTCTTAAACTAACCCTGCCGCTAAATATTCCTCTTTCTGAAGCCTAATATTGACTTAATTATGATTTTTTTTTATTTTTCAGATAGATAACCCAATCACTGTGGTATTAACTTTAGATAATGACATCATAATGACATGTGGAAAAAACTATTGACTGAGTATTTCATGATTGACTAATGGTGATATTTGATTTGAAGAGTCAGCACCTAGTGACTGTCAGGAGCATTGCAACTTTTTTGTAAGAGCCATTTCTATATGCACTCTATGGTTCAAATCAGTCACTGTTTTCATTCCCCATTAAATATGAATAAATTTCACTTCTATTTGAACTAAAAATAGCTCCCTCTCCGTGCTCCTAAATCTTACAGTAGCATTACCTTGGCATATTATTCATACTTGAGCATCCGTA
>OOFC01020411.1:22397-44521 GCA_900323345.1 Pseudochromis fuscus
TCTATCTATCAGAGTTACAATGTTTCCTCAGCCTCCAGGACTTTTGGCTTCGTCCTGTGTTGAGCTACAGTTCACTTCATGTTAAAATTTCACTGTCTACACACACACACACACACACACACACACGCACACACACACACACAGAGACATACGCACACAGTCAGAGCCAGGTGCCAACCGTGCCAACAGTGCCACGGTGCGGGACGGGGGCATAGTGCTCCACCCCACAACCCTGCTGAGACGCAGAGGTCTGACTCCTGTCCATCATGGCCATTTGAAGTGTTGCAGAGGGGAGGCTAAACGGCACGGGGCCTGCTGTTGAAGAGGCCTGGCTTTAAAAGTTAATGGCTCCTGTACTATGCTGAATGACACTGGAAGGGTGAGCGATTGTCATGCCTCCATCCTCTGGGGGCCTTTTGTCAGTCAGTCAGTCAGATGGAGAGACAGCGGCACATGGACAGCCATACAGATACACCCGGGCATACATGGTAGATAATCTGTAAACTCAATGTACACAAGAGCAAGAGCATGTATGCGAACAGAAACATGACAAAGTGCATAATACGTTTCCGTAAATATGCAAACACATCATGCCCAAGAAACAACAAAACCGTCAGCTTGCAAGACAGCATGCCGTAACTTTTCTGATGACACGCACTGTGCTGCACAAATGGCGAGACAATGACAACACATCCCCCTCAACTTCAGGCTATTACAATCATGCTGAATAGCATGTCATTCTGTCCAGCATGTTGAGATTTTATTGCATGGTAGATCAGCCCAAACTAATTTGAAACTGAATGACAATCACTTGCTAAAGAACGTTCCTTGCTGCACAGAAAAGGCTGAGTAACAATTTGTGCACAGCAGAGGAAAGAGAAAAAGGGAAAAGGAAAAACGAGTGTGAATGAATTCTGCTCCCCGGAGTGCAGGCAAGAAATGGAATCAAGATAAAAAAAAAAAAGAGGAAGTGAGATATCTCGTTAAATACACTGGAATTGGATACACACAGCAGCACCACACAAAGCCACCACCTCCTCCACACACACACACACACATACATTTCATCCTTACAGATACACAGAACCAGCTGAGCATACAGTTTTATGCTCCACACATCCTCAAACTTACAAGTGATGCACATATTTTTGCACAATTAAACGCAATCTTTAGGAACCTACCTGGGTTGTATTAATTGATATTTAATCAGAGCTCCACAGGGGAGACTTTCTGGCAAATAAAAGGGACCTCATGTTGAATCTGGCAAGCACTACATCCCAAGAGCTGCAGTAGCACCAGCTGTATGTGATTCAGAGATATTCAGCAGTTCTGTTAACAAGGATGAATGTGGTGCAAAGTGTATTTGAATGGAGGTTTTAAGGCTGCCGGGATCACCTAATCAATTTGTGATCATGTAAAGAATAATCCTCCGTGTCCCAGATCGTACATTCAAATAATACAGTTCAGATGGATGAACACAGGACAGTAACAACATGCTGAACAGAAAATAAAGCACTCGGATATAAGTGAAGACATCTCATGAATTTTTTGGGCAGGTTAAGTGAACAGACATGGTCTCCTTCAGCAATAATACTTTTGAACTTTTTATCTACACTCACTTGCATGTGTATTAGGTGAACCTAGCTAAAACTAATTCAGTGTTACACAGCACCCAAGCAGAAAGTCCATCTCTAAGAAGGTTCGTGTTTTTAAAGAGGTGTCAAGGAAATTTTTTTTTTAAATTTATGTATACTGAACATATCTGGATGAAATACTTTATGTACTCTTTTATTTCTCAAGAAATAGAGTATTACTCAAGGAACAAATCATTACAGTTTGGGCAGGATCAGAGGATGGGGTCCTGTTCAAGACAATGTTTAAAAAAAATCCCAAATACTTACATTGTTTTCACAAAAACAGTGGTGACAAGGAACCAGTAGGGGGCAGGAAAATACCTTTGCTGCTTCTCAGAGCTGGAGAGGAAGCAGAAGAAGAAGAAGGAGGAGGAGGAGGAGGAAGTGGTAGGTACAAACCATACAGTCCATAGACACATACACTAGACGCTGCGGAGCCTGTGTCCGCCCACCACTTCGATGCGTCGCCATATTGTGAGTGTCAAGTCTGACCTGTCAACCAATACAAGTCAATGTGACAGCCATGTGTTTTCTGATGAAAACCACGAAAATATACGTTTACATGACTGTGAAAAATAATTGCTTTCATTTTTAGTTCATTAAAATAAAAACAAATTAAAAAAAATTATTAAACACAACAACAACAAAAACATATTTTCCTACCCGTGGAAGGTAATTCCACGCAGTTGGTTGTCGTTATTTTGCCGGTTTGTACGACCCCACACAGCAATGATGCAGCATCAATGCTGAGGTCTCGACAAATGACCCTCGTAAGATGGCGGACACGCTGACGTATGTGCCATCCAGTAGATGAGGCGTCTAGTGTATATGTCTATGATACAGTCTATGGCAGGGGTCCCCAACCTTTGTTGCACCATGAACCGGTTTAAGGTCGGCATTTTTTTCATGGACCGGCCTTCAAGGTGTGGCAGATAAATACAGCAGAAATAAAATAACACAAGAGGCATATGAAACGAATGTGTCCCCCTTGCAAAGAAGCTCTCTAAAGATGTTTATATTTTACTCATCTTAGCTAGTTTGCGGACTAGTGTTTTTGGGCAACGTCTCTGATCACGTGACCGAGACAAGCGTATTAACGTGTCAAGAGGGACAGACAGAAGTTAAGTCAGAGAGAATCTGGTTGATTTTCAAAATAAAATGTCTTCCAGACTCTAAAAATCAATTCAACAGAAATTATATAAATTATTCATTCTTTCTGTTCGGCCCAGTGACAGGTGCCTCATGGACTGGTACTGGTCCCCGGCCCGGTGGTTGGGGACCACTGGTCAATTGTACAAACTGAAAACAGTGAAATGTTTTGTCTCCTTGTGTAAAACTCGTAACCTTGTCACATCTTGATTGTTTGTATTGAAAGTCTACTCATGCACATGCAGGGTGATATATAGGGTTTGTGCTCTCAGAGTGCTTTTCTAGTTATTACTTTACTTATTACATGTTAGTACATCCATAACAAACAGAAAGTATCCACTAATTAACAATGTGTATTTTCTTTGTTTACGGACGAGATCTGTAACTCTTTGTTTCATTAATGATACACTGATCATTCTCAATTTTTTTATGTGTGTGTGACGATTAACGCCATTTTTAAATGTTTAATTAATCATTAACTAATAGTTTGTTAAGGTCTTGTTAGAGACATTATTATAAAATGTTGGCATTAATATTCATATCTACTGAATATTCATGTCCATCCTCGCCAATCAGTATGCCTGCTAGGCGCCAGTAGAAGGCCAACACTTATAATTGGCAATCTTTTCCTGTTGGTTGACAGTACAGAAGAGTCATTTCCTTGCATTCAAATCTGCGAGTCGCACAAAGCCGGCTTGTCAACTTTCCACTTCATTACAGGTCAAGCAATAGACTCATTTCTCTCAGGCGCATCGCTCCCATAATTGTTTTCTACCTCTTCTTTCGTAGCCAATTTACATGTGCTTCCTTGCTGAGTGTAATAGAGACGGAGGAAGGAAAGACGAAAATGCTCCTGCTTTTCACTTCCACTCACCGTCCATTAACGACTTGACACATGGAAAAAGTAGTATGAGCTTTGTTCCCCGTTCTGTAGCATTTGCTTTTAGGCATAAGATACAGTATATTGAACTGAGAATTTAATAGGAAATTATGATGTAGAACAGAGAAGATTGTGTGTCGTATTAAAAATATTCTCTAGAAGTGTTATTAATATTACCAATGCAGTACAGTGGAAAAGAGACATCATGCTGTAAATCAGGAATCACAATAGGAAAGATTAATAGACTGTGGGAATATACTCTTACACTAACATATCAAGTAGAATAATTTTAAGAAATTAGAAATAAAAATCTAGCAAATGGTCTCTGTTTTGCTCCAGTCAAGGCTTGTTTTGTTCAGCTGAAAGCCACAAATGCCCATAAATGTCCCATGCTCATAAATTCTAGCGGTTCTTCTACAGCTTTTTAATTGTGGCCTTGGCCCAATACCCACAGTGCAGTTGCATTCACAATGCACACAGCAGAAAAATGCATGCAATTATTTTGATTGAACTGAAAAAAAAAGGAAAAGATTTTATCTGGTGTTCCTGCTTAAAAGTGGAGTGTTAAGGGAGAGGCACGAGGCATCACAGTGTAACACACCAGGTAAGATTTTATTGATTTTATTGAACCTTTATTAACACAGGTTACCTCATTGGGTCTCGTTTTCAAGATTTGATGTATTACAAGCACAAAACACAACACACAACTCACTGGCAAAGTGGAAAGTGCCCCCAGTGTACCCACAGGCTGCCACGAGGAAAACCAACACAGAGGCAGAGGAAGCAGCATTATTTAAATATTTAAAAACCCATGAAAGCAAAAACACACAAATACAATCTAATTATTTGTAGCCTGACTGAAAATAAGAGGAAGAGGAAGTTAAAACAATTACATTTTTTTTTCTTCCCTAAAAACAAACAAAAAAACAATATGTAGGTTCATGCAGTCCAGGCAGCCACAGGTTGATGTGTCCTGAAGGCACCACCAGTATAGATGTGTGGAAATATAGCTATTAACCAATGAATGCTTAATATGTACCTACTGTGTGTGACATATCTCCAACCAACCCCCTGTTTAGGATTTCTTCAGTGACACTAATCCAGGATTGTTTCTATTTTCCTGACGTCTTTTAATACTTATCATAAGCTTTAGGATATTCTGGCAAAATACAACAACAATGTACCGGGCTTTACATGTACATCGTTATAACTACATACTTGGGCAATTTTTAATAATGAAACTTTTTCCTGTTTTAGAAATCTGTGTTAGTTTAACAGATTAATCCCCACAGTGTGATGCATACACACAAACACAGACGCACGGCACTGTAACTACTGACGTTAATTTATTCATTATTTTCCATCATTGATGTATTTTGAATTTCATATCAAAATCTTGCTCAGAATTTTCTGTCGACATTTTTTAAATTATGTTCATACTGCTTATACAGCATCCTCATATTATTCTCTGTGTCTCACTCCCGTGTCTGCCTTTATAAATCATCGTGCTTCTGAAGTCATAGTGCTGCGATAATCGTGCCCCCTCTCCTCTGAAAATCTCTCTCATCCTCTTTCCCTCCCACACTCCTCCTCTGTGTCTCCAAACCCCATTTCTTGACGCCAACTGGCAGCGGCAAGCGGAGACAAGTTTCTCTTATGTCACCCTACGCACAGACTGCACGATAATGCTAATTCACCACGACAACAATTTAGCATCGTTACTATAAACGTTCGACGTGTTCCCAAACAGTTCCCATCGTGGCTGGCGCCGCAATTACACAAAGGGAAGGAGCTGACGAACCAAAAATGTAACGCGAGCAAACCTTACCCTGGGTTGCATCAGTGCTACAGAATCAACTGCAACAGACCTCGTAAACCGATGCTGGCAAAGAGAATCAACATTTGATGTAGCAGCACATGTGCGAGTTTTAAGTCTGCTTGACCCAAATGATTGCTCGAAGGTGTGAAAGGATTTAAAACCTCGGTTGCTTGTCACTGCTGTCTTATTCTTCCCGTTTCCCAAATGCAGTCTGATACTTTCTTACAGTATCAAAGCACAGTTTTTCTTGCCTTTTTGCGAGCGCATGTTTCATCGGCGAGGAATGGATTTCAGCTCGGTTGTGTGCATTTTATCGTTGACAAGCATGTGTGAGTCTGCTTTCTTGTTCGTGCCTGCTGTTTCGGTAAACTTGTGACAAACTGTTATCAAACAAAGTGATGGAAGCTTTTCATTTTCCATTTCACCCGAACTGCGAGGCTGTTTTCCTGGCTGTACAGCAGAGAGACCTTCACAAGGCCGAGCTTTTAATTGCTTCTTTGCAGGGGGCTCGTCTTGACAGTGCCTCACATCCTTTCTTCCGTGGAAAAAAAAAAAAAAAAGAGAAAGAAATCTTAGAAACAGCGGCAAAAGGATTTCTGCCTACGCTTGATCTCCCCTGTGGAGTTTGTCAAACAAAAGAAGATCCTTTAATTTGGTCGCAACAGGGGCCTTCCACTATACTCGGCACGCAGACTTTCTGGCAAGGAAAGTCAGTGCTCCCCCTAATGTCCCAGAAGAGTCGTCCGACCTCACAAAGTTCATGAACATGAATGTGACTGTGAATATCTTGCAGACAACATGTCTTTAATAACAGAGTGATCTCTTCTTTTTTTTATTTTAAACATGATTCTCCATTGCGGTGTTTAACTTCCCCTCTTCTTCGCGCTGCTAGACTCGCACCTGCACCACAGGCTCAGCAAGTCTCCATGGGAACTGGCGCAGAGGAAATTGTTTCACATAACCACAGCACCTGAGGTGAGAGGGGCTTAAGGATTCAGAAAAAAAAAAAACACAACACACACACCTGAAAATAGCGCTGGTTGGCATAGGAGCGAATGACTCAATTCTGTGTGGTCTCAGTGATGCAGCAGGAAAACATATGCTGAGAAGTTGCCAGTTTTAGCCTCAAAGTGATGAGTTGTAAATCCATCCATGTTCGTCTCGTGTGGCGCCGCTCCATCTGCTGCAGTAGTATATCCTTGGCGTGTGAGGAGAGTGGTAACACTTTTAGGAAAATTGCTTGACTTTAAAATTCAATGAAAAATAAAACCTGAGGGGTAATTTAATGTATATGTCAGAAAGCTGTCAGAGAGTGTAAACCCACACTCCGACGCATGATCCAGCTGTATTCATATTACAGACTGAACACTGTTGCCCTCTTGTGGAGACATACCAACAATCTAATGCTTTTTTGAGATCCAATGCTCTGATTTTACCCAAAATATAATCATTTGTTCCTATTTTTCCAGAAAAACAAATCAGTACTTCCTCCAAAATGTTGCTAACAGATGGACACAAAAACAACTTGAGTGAAACCTAACCTCTCATAGGTAATAGCACAATGCAGTGTACTGAGGACCTTAACTGAATATGTAAGTATTTCAAGATTGTGATGCATCCTGTACACTTTGTTAGTTTATCTTTTTTTGCAATAAAAAGTAAGTCCCACACTACATAATATCTAACTTCTACACTTGGCTCGTGGGCCTTAAATGCTATTCAAATGTATGCGTATGTTTTGCATTTGAATATAGTCTATAAGTACGTGTGGGCGTATGCATGAGCATTTTCTTTGCACTTTTTATTTAAGTATGCCTCACAATCTGTCTCTGTGTACACATAAATCTTCAGTAAAGCAGATATGTGGTGCTCTTGTGTGCCCTTTCTCCCTTTTAAAGTGGTCTAAGGTGTTTTGAAAGAACCACAGGCAGAGTGATCCATTTGCCCAGCAGGGGCTGCTGCTCTGTGGGGAGTTGGAGGTCTCAGTGTCCCTGGAGTATCTTGATCCCCTCTCATCCATCTCCAGGTGCACCTGTATGCTCTCTCATTTAAAGCCCCTTTCTGACTGTGCTGAAAGCCAAGTGGATCCTGGTTAGTCCAACCCTGGGGCACGCCTTTGCCATGTAACGCTTAAGGCTTAGTATGGTGTTTAGGTTCGACTAGCTAACTGCACTCAGCTGCACTAATGTGAGAGTCTCACAGTATCACAGGAGGGAGTCGAGCATTAAAACCTTAGGTATCGCTTCATTTGTGTGAGAAAATGATGCAAAAAAAAAAAAAAAAGATTATTTAATCAAAATTGCACTCACACTTCTTTAGCTGAATGGATAATTAACTGTGAAAAGTTATTATATTCCTTTTAGATAAACCCTGAAATGTGTTGTATGATAAAAAACTAATTATTAGAATGTAAGTAAATTAATTTGTTTGAGTCTAAACATGTATTTTTGAGATACTATTTGTTTCCCTCATCATGTTATATTTTTATTTTACTTCTCTTTTTTCCACTATTTGTGTGTTTGTGATTACATGGATGCTAATTAATACCAATATTTAATTATATCTAATCTATATCTAATTGATATCACATAATTATTGTTCGTTTTCACACAATTTACAAACTGGGTTGAGGAACCTTTATCTATTTTGAAATCACTGGTGCAGAGTGTATGTAATTCATGCACTGTGCATAGTACCACACAGTATGCATGTGTACATAATGTATATTGTACTGTGAAGTCAACAAATACATGGAGAGGCTGTATCCACAACAGCCACATTAATCATAAAAAAAAATTGCATTTGGTTGCTCTGTATCCGTCTTTGTAGGAAACACATCAGCTAATAGTGATTTGAGTTTTAGCTGGCTGCTGATATTTTTCAGAGGCAGCTGGTGGGATTTTGATCTTTATAGCAATGAAAATGTATGAGTACAGGGGGTGCAATATAAATCCTGGCGTGATGTGTGCTGTAGTTGACGGACAATTTGTGGTGCTTCGGAGACAAACAGACAAATGACGGTTGCCTGTTGATTTTTGCAGGTTGGGCTACTGCGGGTCTCAGCCTCAGCACATCTCATTCTGTCATCTCTGGCAATGAGAATGAATGTCAGACATTATGCTTGATCAGCTATGACCACTATATTCGCCCCGAGGAAATGTTGACGAATAGTTAAATCACACACTTTGACTGAGCCTGCAGCTCTGCACTTCAGCTCCCCAAAAACCTCTCCTCATCCCTGTCGCTCCCTTTTCCCACCCCCCTCCTCCTCCACCTCCTCCACCTCCTCCCTGCTTTCTCTCTCTTCATCTGAGAATATGATTTGTCATGGTGACTGAGAGAGGAGATAGAAAAAAATGTTTACTTCAGGAAAAAAATGTCTCTAACGTGTCTTAATGTATTCTTTTAAAAGAATTGACGCAGTGGCACGGAAAAAGATTAATTTATCACGCCATCAAGCACAGGAACAGCTGCAGAGAAGGATGGGTGTAAATTGCGAGTCGCTGACAATGCCTGCGTTACAGATGGATTTCTCTGTCTGCGTTTCATATTGAGATGCGGGGTGTATGAGACGAGGGGAAGGAAGGAAGGGAGGGATGGGAGAGAAAAAGGGGTTAGTGGAAAAAAAAGCAATTTTGTCAGCTTTCGTCCAAACTTTGTGACGGGGGTAATTTTGATCCATTAGCTCTCAGCTGCTCGCCTTAGCCAATTTTCCATCTTTCTCACTTTCACAAGATCTGCTCCAGGGAAAAATACCTTTGGCCCTAATGGAATCTGTTTTCAATGCAAAATGTGCATGGATACATATCTGTTGGATGCTTTCCATTCCCACTAACCCATTCTGTTGTTTAAGTCGGTGTGAAATTGTATGCAGGTGTGTGGATTGTTAACGGAGTATCAGTCTGCTCGTTCTTTAACTGGACTGAAAAGTTTTATGACAATTTAAGAAGTTTTAGGAATTGTGAATCTGCCTATAAAAGCCTGGGAGATGGGCAAGAGGCCAAGAAGCCATCCCCTCAAAACTGGGATTGTGAGATGACAATACCAGGCAAGATCAAAGGGAAAATGGGGAGAAGGGGGTGAAATGCTGGAGAGCCACCTTCAAATCGCATCACTGGCTGAGCAGAGCGTGGCAGCATTTAAGGTGCTATTTGTAATATCTTTGTCCCTCGGCCCACATCATGGAAAATAGAAGCAAAAGCAGCTACAATTCAAGCAAAAGTGTTTATTTATGAAATACATTTTTATGGTTATGGTTGTATAAAGATGTCTTTCTGCTTGGGCGAGGTGAAACCGTGAACCACACAAAGCACATTGGTAAATGATCAGAATATAATAAAGCCTTACCAGGATGATCTATGTTTTAATTAAGTCACAGATTATACCACTGTCTTTGCTTCAGCTACCAGATCTGTATTGAATCAAAGAAAGTGCACCTTTAATTCTGCATCCTTCTTGCCCTCCAGCATTGTTCCTGGAGCAAGTTCTCCTGGCTAACCCTCCTCACATGGTGAGATTTACATTGCTGCAAACACAGAGCCAGAGTTAGACTACAGCGCAGGGTGAACCTCCTGCCTCCGTTAACACAGAAACCTTTTTTTTTTTTGGAAATAAGGATTACTCCACCGGGTATTGGTCCACCTCTCCTTCCCAATTCCCTTGGATTGACCACCCATGTGGTGCACCACTCAGCTGAACTGTGTGAACCTGTTTCGAGATTTCTTCTCTTCAGATTAGAAATGCCAATTATGTCTTATCAAGATGGAGGGTCAATAAAATATTGAAGTAACAGTGTTTACTCCGATTAAGCTTCCAAGTGCCAGATGGAGATTATGGGACAGTTCAAATTCTAGTTTGGCGAGAAATAGGGGCACTGTTGAATTATGGATCACACGGCGAGCCTCTGGGAATGCAAAGAATAGATAGGGAGGTAATCCCAGGATGCTGAGGGCCCTGTGAGGGAGGAGGGAGACAAGAGGTGATAGAAGAAGAAGTAAAAAAAAATCTGTGGATGGATGAGTTAGACATCTTGGTTGGTTTCCTTTCAGCTATCTGTAAACTAACCTCTTCTTTAGAAACCCTTTTTTTTTTAATTTGCAAAATGAAAACTATACAGTGTGTTCAGTTTCTCTTTCATTTCCATTGCAGATGAAGACTTTATAAACTATTTCAATATACACAATCGCATTACAGAAATACTGGCACTGCACTGTGTGTCAGGAATAAATTCACATTGGGATTATTTTCTGGTTGCTATAAAAAGTAAAGTAAAGGGTAAAGAAACTGATTTAATAAAGAAAACATATTGTCAGCTGGCAATCTCTTCTACTTCAAACACAATTCAATTTCCCCTATGAAAGGAGATACCAGTTTTAATTAAATTTGTTTTAGCTTTCTTTGAAGGTGCAATAGGTGACAGACCTCAATTATAATGTACTAATTAAAAAAAACACAAATAAATAAATAAATAATTTAATATACTAGGGGAGAAGGGAAAAAGTGTGTAACTCGTGAAGCTTGTGAAGTTCCTGCTATCTCATCATTCCCATTAAAAGAAGGGAGAGTAGCTAAAATTGAAAGTGACGGTGGAGTCTTTAGGAGGCGGCCTGTGATTTCCAAATTATCATATTTTCCGAGTCAATAATAAAAAGCTTATGATAGTGCTAGCTATGCTGACAGGCTTTAATAAGATAGGGTCGCTGGAGCGCGGCAGACCGAGGACCAAGCAGTTGTGTGTGTTTGCCTACGTACCTCAAGGTGTGTGTGTTGTGCACCTGAGAGAGACTGAGCGACATGAATGTGTGTTTCTGTCCAGCTAGGTGTGTGTGTTTTCATTTATGTGCATCATATACAGTATGTGTGAATGATGTGTGTGTACCCAGTTGGGGGAGGAGGGCAATCTTTGAAATTATAAAAACCAACACTTAGTATAAATCACATCCTTGACCCAATCCAAAGATTCCTGTATCTTTGTTTTGATAGTGTTTTTGTTTATTGTTTATTTATCATGCACATCAAATACTTTTGAGTTTACAAGAGGCGTTTTTAGTGACAAAGCATCATCGGTTATTAGGTTATTTCAGCTCAGATCATTTGAACAAAGGCTACTGTCATGACCATAAAACACTGATATTATTCTGTAATAACATTGTTAAAGTTGTATTATTTTTATTGACGCAGCGCATAGTTATTTTATGGCGTGACTGTAATGTAGCTCACTCAGCTTGTGGAAACGTGTTCAGCTTGATTGCTAATGAGACCGACCCTGCTGCTCGATGCGTGGTGTAATGTCTGAACTGAAACCTTGAACAGGAGAAAAAGTTTTCTCTTTCTGCACGGTTTGAGAGTAGGATGCTTGGTTTTTTTTTTTTTTTAGTTTACATCACTGCATGACTGTATGCACTCAGTCCCACATACTGTATGATACATGAGTCACAGTATCTGGGGACCTCATTGATACCATATTAGGAGAAAAGATAAAAACTAACAGGTCCATTGGGCACAAGTGTGAATCCTTCATTAGGGCACTGCTCATTGATTTCCCTGTTGGTAATCTCACACTGATGAAGTGAGTGGGTACAAATATGCACGGCCCAGTGATTACCTTGACCCCATCCTACCCACAGCCATTAAGAAGTGGGTGGAGGGGCGGGGGGGCTGTCGGGTAGGGATAATTGTCTCTGGGGAGGTCAAGAGAGAAGGTTGGGTCCCAAAGATGTGTGTGCTTTCAGTTAGCATGGACTGTGGTGGAGGTGGGTTGGAGGTACGAGAACAGAGGCAATCAACAGTTTATTGTACGAACTGTGTTATGACCGTCTTACAGACACAGTCGCCGTATGCACAACCACTCCTGCATGTTTTACACAGGTGCTGAAGGACATAACGTGGGTGGTTCATTAGCTGCATCCCGGTGCTGCCTCCAAGCTGGAGGGTCACTTCCTTTCATCACAAACAACAGAGATGACTCTGTGGCAAAGATGAAGTTCAATCACATTACATCATGTTCTCAGATAAAGCAAATGTACACCTGCCACTTTGGACTCTTGGTGGCTGGCTCTGCTTTCACTGAGAGTCTTCACACTCCTGACAAATGGCCCAATGATAACATTTTCATTTGATCATTTTAGTAGCAGAAATATTACTGTCATTGTCTCACAGTTTGATTCCTGTGGTTGAAGCATCATTACATCTGTATACGAGAGGGGCTCATTAGAATGGCCCTGCCACTCCAGTGACAGCCACAGGAGCCTGTTATGAAAAGCAGCCACTGGCCTGTCCTTTCCAATAACCTTTCCTTGGAAGGAAGAAGACAGGGAGAGACAAAACAGGTAAAGAATAGAGAAAGACAGCTGGGGAAGTCGAAAGAGACCGGTTATGGTAACGGTTGGTGGCATTATCGCCTAGATGGCTGACAGGGAGGTCTGAGTCTAAAGCCCTCTCTCATTAGATATGCGAGCACATTAGCGGGGATGGCTGTCTTGCTAAAGGTCAGGGTTGGAGGATGCTGGGACGACGGCGAAGCGCGAAGCGATGAGCATCCAACCTTCGGGCTCACCTCTTTGAACTTCAATCATTTTGGCCTGGGCTTAATAGGTCCCTGGGGAGGATCAGAAGCAGAAAAGGAATGGGGAGGGGAGGGGAGCCTTAATGGGACATCACGCCACCTTGACATTTTAATTAAGACTCCCAGCCATTAGCATGCCAGAAGTTGGACTCTTAGAGTGGAGCCCATGTAAAAACAAATGACAGGATGTCATCTTTTCTTGAGTTTGTGACTGGAACATAAGGATCTACAGGGCAACATGATGGCGATGTAGGAACTGAAAGATTTGCAAAGTAACCGAAGGAAAACATAGTATTCTTTAGATGCTAATCCACAACATCACAGTCCCCATAATGTAATTAAGTCCCATGTTTGCTTACAGTATAATCAAGTGACAAGCATTTATGTTAGGATTTAATACTGCTAGGAATCTTACTCTTAATTATGCATCACTGCTATGGTGTTTCCCTTCAATTTTCCAGCATTAAACTGAACTGAGTTCATGAATTCTTGATGAGAACACAGTTTAAAACATTACTAAGCTGCAGCTCCAGTGTACAGTGGCCACCACAACTCCTCTACTGTACGACAAGGAAATACATTTTATTTTAGTTAATAAAGGTCACAATTAAAACCTTTGACCTTTAAGGTTTTACTCCTCTTCCAGGCCACACTTGTGACACTGAAGCTGCCGCAGTGACGCACTGCATGAGGCATACAGCAGCCAACTGTACAGACAGTGTCAGAGAGAATTCAGACATGTATTAGTGCAGTGGGTATAGTTAAAAAAACAGAAATGTAATTTGAGGTAACACCAACTTAATCAAGTTAATCTTTCAAATCATGATTGTATTTATTGATTTAACAGAACACTGTAAATAAATGATTGCGTTTGTAATATTGTGCTTTATATTTATATTTAATAGTTGCTTTAGCTATGATTAATTAATTATGGGCTAACAAACTCTATTGACATCTGTTAATTTTAAGCAAAGAAAATTTCAGCCAAAAGCATAAATAAAAAATTTAATAACGTGAATTCTTAATGTGTGAATCTCGTATTGTACGATCAGAATCAGGACGATGAGCAAAATTTGAGTTAAATTTATAAAATCAAAATAATACCCTACCCAACACACATGCAAGCACACAGACATGTACAAACTCTCCAGTCCTCATATTGTTTCCTCCAAATTACAACCAGTCCATGTGATGAACTTAATGGACTTCTCTCTCTCGCCGTAAATTTGACAAATCCTATTTGAGCTATGAAGAAAGAAGGTGCTATCGATCTACAGGGCCACCTAATTTATCACACTGCCTGAAGTTCCTCAAAAAATATTTGACCAAGGGGGTTATTCAATACTATTTTCTTCCTGGATCCACAGAATGAAACTGCTCTTCTTCTGCAGAAAAGTGAACGATGACAGGTGTCAGGAGAGGATGAGATTTGCGACAGAAATTCTCTCTCTGTTGCCTTTCACTTCTGGAAGCTTCATTGACAACATGAATAGTCTCTGGGCTCTCTAACCAGTGATTTACAGACCAGAACAGTACAAATGTGTCTAGTCTCCTTTTATCTACCTACTGCCCTGAAATAGAGGACTCTACAGAGACACCCAAGCTTCTGAATATGTGGATATCTAAGAGTAAACAGGCCCACAGTGATAATAAAAACAGCTAAAGTACTGTACGTGTGCCATCCTATCATTCTGGTCACTGCATTTGAGCTCTGTCTCAGACCTACGGATGGCACAACACATGTTTAATTGCATTTTGTTACCTCCATTTCATACAGGGTCTTGTCCTCTGAGAGGGTCCAGGTCTCTCTATACTCCCACAACAGACCAGACAAACATAGCAATCTTTATAAGTGCAGAGGGAAACCATTGTAAAGGCACTGACCCTGCTGAGAACAGGGCACTAATAGCAGTACCTCTTAAGCCAAATGTGATAGCAGCTGACAAGCTTCATCCCAAAGTGCATGGGCAGCGAACTCCTGCACAGCGTATCTCCAGTGTACAGCGGAGCATGAGGATAAGAGGACGATACAAAGTGTGCCGTGTGCTCGTATCATCGCTGTATGCATGCTATCATTTTTTGATGTGCTATAGTAAGTGAAATATAAGAGGGCTTCCTTCATCACGTCTACTGTGCAGTCCCAGGATTTGAACCCCTGCGAGCTGTTTACATTGATGTTGCATGAATTGTTAATGTCATGTTTGCCTTTCTGCTCTGGCATTTCTTTCCAGTTAACAATTTACATCTCAAAACATCTGAGACATGACTCTCACACGAGCGCCACGCGACCTTATATGGCATAAAGGTGTGAACAGCCATAGTGTCCAGCACTGGTTGGCCATCACAACAAAGCCCAAGATTACATGTGAGACCCCGGCCAAAAATACTTTTTCTATTCACAACTAAAGAACAAACATCTCTAAAAACATGACCTGAAAATACTCTTTGTATTGTCAGAAAATGCTGCAACATTATTGAAAAACTACTGAATAGATCTTGATGAATTTCTATTATTACCCGAGGAACAAATTATTACATTTTGGCCAAGGTTAGAGGATGGAGTGTCTGAAAAAACATCCTTAAAAATCCCTATCTGCTATAATTGGTGAATTTTTTAATAAACTAGTATTGCTATTTCACCACAAAACAAAAAGCAGTGTTCAGTCTGTAGCATAGACTGTTTATAGAAATGGATGAAGCAACTGGGTCTTAAAAATAATGTGGATGTGCAAAAAGGTGCAATACTGCCAATGGCCACTAGACGACTCCCAAAAACTCTGGCTCCAATAAACTTCAATACAAAAATCATCATAAATGAATTTTCCCCACAGGTCATTCTGATGTCATTAGTTAAAGTCTTCTTCTCAGTGATCTGATGATCCCTCTGTGTAGATATTAGGCTTCAAGGGGCTCAAGGCCCAATATTAGACACCCAGTGACCTTATAATACTGATTAATGAAAAAAAAAAAGAGGATCTTTCACATTTTGAGAAGCCCCCTATGGGAAAACCCTCAGAAGTTAATCAAAGAGAAGCTTGGAGAGGATAGCGGCAGGACTTTGGACTAAAGGAGAGGTTTCTCAATTCTGCTCCTCGGGCACCCCATCCTGCACGTTTTAGATGTTTCCCTCTTCCAACACACCTGATTCGAATGATCAGGATCGTTATCAGGCTTCTGCATAGGTTGTTGATGAGCTGATCCTTTGAATCAGGTGTGTTGGAAGAGGGAAACATCTAAAATGTGCAGGATGGGGAGGCCCGAGGACCGGAATTGAGAAACCCTGTCCTAAGTACTTCAAATGGTCTTGACAGCTGTTACCAGCTCACTTGCTTCTGTATACAGAGTTTACCAGGAACTCTTAACCACAGTTCAGAGCCACAGATCATACAGTGAAGCTTGTATGAGTGAAATGTGTTTTTCAGCATGTGATATTTATAGTCAAACTTCTATGTCTTCTGGAGAAGTAATTTAAAACACACTCATATGATCTGAAACAAAACCTCATGACTTGACAGAGTAGAAGAACTGTCCGGATGTTATGTGATGTAAATCATGTGCTGCAGCTCTGACTGTAACTCATGCGTCGTATGTTTTGTGCTTACAACCATCTAAAGACAAACACAATACAGAGCAGTTCAAAAGATTTGTCATTTGACATAAATATTTCAGTGTGATCATTTAAAAGTAGATCAATTACAAAAAAAAATCAATACTTATTGAAAACACTTCATTAGTTATACAGTGCTCTGCTCTGAATAGCTTTATATACCTCCACGGATGCTCTCAGTGGGCTGTATTACTGCTGTGGATATACTCTCAGGGTTTTTCCTGGCGTCGGAGGATTGATCTACACCAGTGGGAGGCTACTTTGTTTCCTTGCCGAGTGTTAAGCTATCAGCGTAATGATGAACCTGTGACAGAAGCCGGAGCAAACAGCCTCTGTGCAAAGAGTTATGATGCCAGCCATTAACAGATCGGCAACACGGGTGCAGGAGATAAGTCCCCAGGGTGAGGTCCTGTGGCACATACAGAGGGAACCCTCTTTTTATTCCTCCTGCTTTTTCCACTGACATCCTCCATCCCTTTCTTTCTATTTCTTTCCTGTAGGTCCTGAAAAAGGCCTTTTATTATGTCTTTTTACACTCTTTAAACTCTCGCATCAAGCTACATATATACCTCATATGTCTACTTGTTTTTAAATTTTAATGTATTATTGCACCATAAATAACATTTAGTGGGACTTTTTTAATGGGTTTCTATATCATTTACAGTAGTATCAGTGAAAGGAAAGATCGTTAATTAATAGATTTTGATAACGTTTTGCTATTTGCTTACTTAATATTTTTTTGTTCATTTATTTACATCTTCCCAAAATGAACATTGTCACAGTGACAAAAAACACACCCAGATGTTAGCTCTCCCAGTTTAAGTAAGCTAATCACCTGCTGGCTGTAGCTTAATATTTAGCACACAGGCATTAGAGTGGTATTGATGTTTTATGTAAATCTTGGCAATAAAAAAAAAGAAAAAAGTATTTTCCCCAGAGTTTTCCTTAAGTGGGAATTAACAAAGTCTAAACAAACTACAGCATAAACTAATGGTCAGCAGTGAACTTTAAATGCTTGTATTTCAATTTGTTCACCAGTTTGATTTTTCCTCATTCTCTTTTAATAGGCCTGCATTTTATATGGATATAGTTTATGGGCATAGTGTGCATGCAGTGTGTAATCTGTTGGTGTCAAAATGGTCAACATGACTTTTTGACTTGCACTGATACAGAGTCTATTATTCTAACACAATTCATGGATTTGGGCAGTCATCCGCTAGAGCGGCTAATTGTGTTGTTTTATCCCAAACATAAGGACCAAAATACTGAACTAATACAGCACATCCACACTACTTCAGCCAAGTCAATTTCAGTTTTTAAATGAAGAGCTTATGTTTGAAGTAGTTCATATTAATAACTGTCACACAAAGTTGCATGTGCAACTGATAGGTTCTTAGCAAAGTTTTGTAAGAAACTGCACTGAACAACGTAAACTTAAGTAAATCTATCATCTCAAGGTTTCATCAAAGTTTAGGGAGAGATTTAGTATTCATAATGAAAGCAATTTGGAAAAGCAGTCCACCTACGGCAAAACAGAATGGGACTTATAATCCTGAGCATCAGAGCTGAACGTCTCAACTAGTGCAGGCTCCATGTAAATGGGCTTAATCAAAAGCTTTACATCTGCTGGTGTCATAATTCCGATGGAAGGTCATTACTAGTTTGGGGAGCAGCTGAGCATTTCTCCATTAAAAAAGGAGAAAAAACTAATTAGTTTGCACAACAAAAAAACAAAAGGGCTAAAACATGGCTGCACTGCGGGCTATCTCGCAGATAACTCTCTTAGCCAGACACGTTTCGTAATTAGTTTTTCCCCTCCACTGGGATATTCAATAACCTGCAGTTGGAGTGATGGAAGAAGAGATAGTGATACTTATCTCAAATGTTTTCTCGCCACAAAAAATAATCCTGTCATTCAAAAGGAGAGGATTAAAACTAGAAAGAGCGCTCATGTTTTTTGCTGGTAAACAGGTTTTGAAGGAGGGACCTTCCCTTGTGGATTTTGCAGGGAAGCATATTTATTCCACTCCAGTTCATTTTTCGGGTCCCTGCCGTCCTCGCTCATACTTTCTACTTGTTTGGAAGTAAACAAAATTGCATAAATAACCTAAAACAATGAAGTGAAACAATTAGCAACATAAATAAGGCCAGGAACAAGCATTTAAAGTGCAACTGGGTTTATCACCTTTTAGTGTGTGATTAACTTGAGAAACTTTCACTTTGGGAACCAACTTTTCATTAGCAGTGGTCACTGGCAGCTTTATATATGAATTGCATATGAAATAAGCGGTCCATGTGGGTGAAATCAGGTGAGATAAATACTCACAATAGCTTATATTTCTATCTTGTGGAACCCAAAGACAACTGTGCATATCAGGAGCAACTTTTTTGTCCGTCTGTGATGTGGCCCTGGAGGGGGTGCAGACAATGACCACCGGCTCTGAGCACTGATGGACAGATATGTTGGTGCTTTCACATGTCCAGAGTCCGGGAGACGTGATTACTTCCGACAGCTTGTTTGTTCTCATTCCACCTGGCTGGAGCCAACCCCCGAGCCTCACCACAGGACAAAGCTGCTACTATGTAAGCAGCGAAACCTACAGCTTCATAAACCATTCTCAAGTACCCTGTCAGCCAAGCATTAGTGTACTGTCCAGTCTGTCAGCTCGCACACTGCTGGGATACTACAATCTGTAAAAATACTGCAAGTATTTAACATTTGCAGTGAAATAATAATACTTATGTACATGTTATAAATAAATCATGAAGGAAGTGTGTTTAATCATGTTTGATAATATTTCAAATAAAAACCTTGATACTTCAGAAACCTTTTATATAATTTACTTTTTCCACCATTTACTGTGAACTCCAACACCATGTTTGTTTTTTTTTTATCTGTTCCCCTCATATCTATAGTGAAATGTACATTTTCACAGCATCACCTCCATCAGTGCAAACAGCGTCAGACTCTGTGGCTCTGAAATATTTTTCAATCAGGCTTATGGATTGGCTGTATCTGAGTTATAGACTTTATATAGAAATGAACAAAGCAAGCGGGTCTCAAAAATGAGGCCAATGAGGAATTGTAACAACAAAAACAAAGTGCAATAATCCCAGCAGTTGGCTCCAAAAAATGCTCGAAACTCTCAAATATTGTTATTTTCAATCATGAAATAGTCTATGCATTTTTTTCCTCATGTCATTCTGATGTCATTTGCTAAAGTTAATTCTTCTTGTCACTTATCTGGTGGTCCATCTGAAAAGAAGATCATTAAGTAGACATTTGGCTTCAGAAGAGAAAGACTTAGGGGCTGTGTTAGTTCGATGTCTCATACACACTGGATTTCATCCTCAGGTTTAACCCTTTAACACCTGAGCCTCCAGATTTTCTCCTGGACTTTTTATGCTTATTTTGATTTCAGATGTAACATGCAAAATCCAACATTCATGTTCAGGTGCAGTATTTTTGTTCACTAAAACTCTAAAATCAAAATCCGTTTTTGTGTTTTTTCTGCTATTCCTGTTTCATCGTCACTGTTATTACACTCTTGCAACACGTAATATATAGTAAATCAGCTGATTTGCTGGTTTCTGAGAGAGGCACTAGTGAGATTACTGTAATGACACCATATTCACTGTAAAGTGCAACATCTCAGCTCTGGGAAACCATTGGAATTTTTCTGATTGCGCAAACTGTGACATAATTACGGTAATCCAAAGACGCATGTGCAGCCCTGTCTCTGACAACATGCTGGGAATTTAAGGGTTAACGGTTAAACCCGCCTCCTCTCTCCTTCCTTTTATATCCAAATATGGTCACTTCTGGCTCCACACAATAAGCATGATCATGTTCCAATGCCAAACACCTGGGTTCAAAATGCGAGCCCACAAACCACCGGGTGATGTCAAGTTAGCTTCATCTATTCTATATACCAGTGGTTTTCTACCTTTTTTGAACCACGCTACATTAAAAAATTCCCTGGTCCACCACCAACCAAAAATGTTGCCAAATGACATATTGTAGCCTAATACATGACATTAATGGACATGTTTTCGAAAACAACACCTTCCACGTCTGCCGACATGTCATCAATACATCTGGTAGTTGTGTTATCTGAGAGAGGGCCTTTGGCCACTTCTTTAACAGCATCAGGACTGAGCATCTTGTTCACAATGGCTTTGCAGGCAGGTGATATCAATGCCATGAGTTCAGCTACTAAGTATCAAGCTTTGAGATTTCTCTTAGACACTTTGGGGTTTTTCTCATTAAAGTTGCCTGTTTCTCAGTGTGTTCACGAAGGCGAACAAAATAATCTGTGATCTTGCTTTGAGGAGACGGGTGTTTAGTTTGGAGATGGTGTTTAAGCTTGCTTGGGACCATGGCACTGTTTGATAGCTTTTCCACACACACCACCCATAACAGAGTCGATGCAGAAGGATCGGTGGTGAAAGTAAATCCAAACGAAAGATAACTTTGGCCATATTGCTTTGAGCTCACCATGTTTGTTTTCTTTTGCCCACAACTCAAACCAGGCTCTGCTTCTGGGTCAGTTTTGTGTCCAGGGGCCTGTTTGGAGTCGACATTTTTTCTTTTCAAATATGTATTCATCACTGTTGTATGACTTCTCACCGTCACCTGTGGCATGCACATACAGTCTATGTGAGGATCACTAACTATTGTCTTAAATGCACAGGGTCATTAATGCATTAACTACTGCCACTCACTGACATGGGGGGTATTTAATTACTTTTCCAGTTGCTACATCGCAGGCAGAGCTGCTCAACAATTGCAGTTTAGTTAAAGTAAATAAATAATATTTTTTGGACCAATTCAGTGAAATTGGTGTGCCGCGGCACAGTGGCTGAAAAACATGGCGATATAAAACCTGAATGTGGTTGTCCAGATGATTGGACAGTCGATCATGGACTTTTTTTTTTTTTTATGGAATAATCATCGATCGTGGAAATTTGTCACAGACATTAATTTTCCCACAGGGATGAAATATAAAAACCTAATCCTATACATTATTTTCCAGTATAATAATATGTATCTATATTTGTGGTAGAAATTTAGTATAGTAGAATTCTAGCACAGGAGTCCCCAACCTTTTTTACACCATGGACCGGTTGGTGTCCATGGTGTTTAACTGCTTTGTTAACTCAAACATGTTGTAACTAGAATATCCGCTGAAAAAAATAATTTTTTCATGGACTGATAGTAACAGGGTAACAGTAGTTTGTTAACAGCAGCTAGCTTGCTAGCGGCCGGTTGTTGTGAACCGGCTTCCTCTGCAGCGACGTACTGACCTTTTACGTGACGCGGGCCCAACCTGGCCCCCTCCCGATGGAAAATCAAACCGGTTCATAGGAGGACCGGCTTCTGAACCAATTAAGCGCTGGCTCGAGCCCCAGCCGGGAACTGGCCCTGGAACCTGTTTGGTGGAAAAGGGGTATGTGATATCACATGTAAG
>OOFC01020417.1:6521-33552 GCA_900323345.1 Pseudochromis fuscus
ATGGTCACTAGACAAGATGGCGGACCGGGAGCAGTGCGATGTGGGTCTTCTCCGTGCCTGTCTCCGTTGTCGGGCCCGTCTCCGTTGTCTAATTTTTATGATCAAAAGTTGAACTAGGGTCAGCAAAAACAGAAAAATTCAAAACTGGTGCCATTTCACTGACGGAGGATGCCGCATAAGGAAGGGGTCGAGTGGCGCGCCGCGAACATCAAAGAGGATTGATAAATGTAGAGATTTTATTTTATTTTTTAATTATTGAATATAAAACAAGGAAAGAATGAAATGCAATATCACTGAGCAAATTCACATAAATAATTGGGTTTTCTTTTGGGTTTATATTTTTCATGAGCCGTAGTGGCCTGGTTACCATGGTGACCGCTGGTGGTCACATAATCCGACGCCAGGAGAAAGTAGGGGGCTTTGTGTCCGAATCGCCAGCTGATTCAGAGCACTATATAGCTCACTATGTAGCTCGGCACTATATAGCAAACCAGGGGTTAGGGATAGTGTGGACATTTGGACACAACCAGTGACAAGCAGCAGAGCCAACCAATAAAGAGGGAAACAGTACGGCCGTTTGGGTTTTACGTTTTTTTTGGGGAAAACGTTAAATAGTACATTGCCCCTGTTGATGGGAAACGTGAGTATGAAAAAAAACGGACGGACAGTCGACCGACACAAAGTATTACGCAAGGAGTTTTCACCGAAGCACTTCCTGTTTAAAATACCACATTAACGGGAAGCATACGATAGTCGGGGATTCTGCTAGCACTAAGCTAACCCGTTGCCCAGCTTGTGACAAACCACCCTCATGAAAATTTTTATCGTTTGGCAGCACTATTTATTGTTGCACCTTAACATGCATTTCTTATCCAATTATTCGACTAATGGAGTAATCAATAGATTATTCGATTACTAAAATATTCATTAGTGGCAGCCCTACTGTGTTCCAAACTGCAAGTGATACTATTAAGGAACCAAAAATAACATAGTTCAACCTTTTTCCTTATGTCAGAAAAGCTCTTTTCCGTCTCAGTGGCGAGACAGGCGTGTTCCTGTCTGTGTTTGATTGGCGGCAGCAGCAGAGTCCCAGCAGGGGAGCGACAGAGTAAACAAGCTTGTGCTGTAGGTCGTGGCCAGGCAGTGGTATCGCAGAGGAAGGACCACAGCAGCATCTAAACAGACTGAAGTGACATTTGCTGGCATGTTTACACACTGCTCAGTGAGATGCAGCTGACAAACTAATTGGCCGTGTTGCCTGCGGTCTGACATTAGCGGTGCACTTTTACCCGAGTAGTTGTTTTCGTTCAACAAGCTAAGGGGCCGGAAAGGACATTTGGTCGTAGCAGTGGGTCAGAACGGACATCGGGACATTTATTTTCTCAGTTCACTTTCCGAGCTAAATGTGCTGCCATGTGGAGTTTTCGGTTCCCAGTGGGTTGTTCAGGGATAACTCTGGTGGGTTTCCCATTAATGTGGTTATTGTGGCTCTAAGGGTCGTGCTGAGTTTGCACAAAATATCAAAGCCCAAGATCCCGCAGCTCTCCCTAAAATGCAACATGTGATGTGTTCATGCTGGAGAGATATCCAGATGCACTTGCTACTTGTTTTAATTGGTCCTCTTTTCCCAAATCTTTAAAAAAGAGATGGAGAGCATAACGATACAGCCACAGTAGAATCAGAAGTATCATTTAAAGTTATAATAGTATGTCATCAGTAAACAATAGAGGTGAATAGGGCGGCTGAGGGTCAGGTGGTAGAGCGGGTCGCATATGAAGGTTGTGGGTTTGATCCCCAGCTCCTGTCCACATATCGAAGTATCCTTGGGCAAGACACTGAACCCTAAGTTGATCCCAATGGTGGCTAGCGCCTTGCATGGCAGCACTGTAACCATTTGTGTGTGAGTGTGTGTGAATGGGTGAATGAGTTGCTTTGTAAAGCGCTTTGGGACCTAGCTAAAGTCAAAAAAGCGCTATATAAATGTACTCCACACTCCAATATCAGCAAGACTGTTCAGACATTTTGTAATGTTGCCTTGTGGGGTCCATTGTAAAAACTTTAATGATCCCATAAGTTTCCATTCACTGTAATTTATGAGTAAATACCGTTTGCTTGATGCTAATTAACCCATAGCATCCTCACTAAACTACCCTAACATGCTTATGCCTCCTGTTGTCCGAACGTCCTTCTTGGTCTGAAGTCTAGATGGTCAGCTGGTCTTTCTCTTGGACTACATCAGTGTATGTGTCCTCCAATACAAAACTACAGCAGCCTTAACCCTTTATCAGACAGGTTTCCATATTTAAAAACTTTCTTCTCTGCAGTGTTACAAAATTCAATCATATGGAAAATGTTGTGTTACAAATAATGTGATGTTATATTATGTTGTGTTACATTACACTTGCAATAGACTGCAGATAGAAATGGATAAAGCAGCCAGGTCCCAAAAGCAGAACCCAAGCAGAAGTTAAAAAAAAAGGACAATACCACCAATGACCACTAGAGGCTGGCTCCAAAAAACTCCAGTAAAGAATGATCATTTCACACACACAACACTCAGTCAGTACATTTTTTCTAAAGTCATTCTGATGTAATTAGATGAAGTTAACTTCAGCTTTAATTTCTTCTTCTCTGGTCGTCC
Organism: Pseudochromis fuscus; assembly: GCA_900323345.1. Lineage (NCBI taxonomy): Eukaryota > Metazoa > Chordata > Actinopteri > Pseudochromidae > Pseudochromis > Pseudochromis fuscus. The sequence goes on from OOFC01020417.1 coordinate 9,163, forward strand.
ATCTGAAAATCATTTCACCATTAAGCCGATATTAGACCAATGAGAACTGAACTCAAGCCTCACAGGTTCAAAGGTCAGACCCGCCTCCTCACTCCAAATATGGTCACCTCTGGCTCCAAAAAACCAGCATATTCAAATACCAAACTCCTGACTTCAAATGTCCACAAAGCAACAGGTGCACATTAGCTTCATCCAGTCTATACACAGTTTGTGGTTTCAAGTCACGAGATGTTTTGTAGTTGTTTGATATTGTGCCAGTATCAGTACCTCCAGGTGAATAAATATTCATGTTTAAATACTAAATTAATTCTGTGTAATGTCTGGATTATACACACACAAACAGATATGACAACTTCACTGACCATGAATCCAAACATAAAGGTCTCAGAATAAGAAATGTCTTGAAATTTAGATTTTCAAAGTATTTAAATGAGAGTGCTCTTTAAAGGGTTAAGCCAAAATATCTTATAAATGTCTTTTACAAATATTTTTCTTTGCTTAAACACCAATGGACACAATGAGCACACACTATATAGCTAGTTGTGTATAACTGGTGGAAACAGTATGAATCAGTAAAGTTCAGCATCGTGAACCATCAGAAAGTACAATCCCCCCGAGCAGGAAGCTTTTGGAGGGTAAAAAACTTCCCTTCAGCTTCATTAGGCAGGTAGGTGAACTGAGCTCCTGCAGAGGTTCTCAGTCCCTGTGGGAAGCTCCTGCAGTGGAAGTACATCTTCAACTAACCCACAGATCCCCAGTGGTCGACTCTTCCTCTGGTTACACCCTGTTGTTTTGTGTCCAGCTGTGGATCCACCTTTTCTGATGGAGGGTAAATCTGAAATGTGCTGTTCGGCCTCAAACACTGAGACCCCTCTGAGCCTTAATCCACCTAATTGCATTATCAAGTGTGCGTCACTCTTGAATGTTATTGAGCAATTAATACCGACTGCAGGCTGTGTTTAAAACCTGGTCCTTTCCAATAACTCTGTCTGCCAAACATGATACGATGAAATAATCTGGATTTGTGGCTTCCCGCCCGCGCCGTTATCTTCTGTGGATCATGAAAGTTGGCGGCGGCGGCGGCGGCGCTGCCTTAGATTACTTACAGAAGCGAGTACATCCGCAGTTTCCATGTCACCTGAATGAATTATCAGATGTTTCCAGTGTCACGCTACTTTGTTAACCTTTACGCCTGCTTATTGAGCCTCCTGCAGAAGTGAGGGAAGCCGGGTGTTGTAAGGGAGACGGCGTGCATGGATGGGAGGACGGCGGCGGATGGGGGCGGATGGGGGCGAGGTGGTTGCTTCAATCATTCTCCCCCTTTTCTTCCTCCCTCTGGCCCTCCACCCGTCTCATTACAGACAGGAGAGGGTGAGAAGTGAGGCCTGCACAGACCTCGGCATTAATTATTGAACCCTATCTTCTTTTACTCCAGCTCCTCCTCCACAGTCTCTGATAACCTTTACATAAAAGAGCAGAGGCTAACTCGCCGCCATTATACAGTGTGGTAGCACAGATGTATAGAAACAGAGCGGGATCCAGTTTGAGGGATTTAATCACACAGGAGAACGTGCTAGTTAATGGCTTGCGTGTGACATGTTTGCCTACACCAGCAGATATATAGTTCCCCTCTTTTTTTTTTTCCTTTTAATTACATTTTAATCGTTCCTCATTGTTCCAGTTCAGCTTCAACGCTAATTAATTCTGTTTTAAATGGGCGCTGTTGTGTGCGAGGCAAGGCAAATAATTATTAAAACTGCCATTTGACTCCTTCTTTGTGGCCGAGTTGTGCTCTGCTTGTTGCCTCCTGCCATGCCCAGTCAATTTGAATCGCTCAGTCGGAGGCCGGCTAATGGAGGCTGTGGAGGTCAGCGTGGCCGAGGCCCTTCAGACGACTCCAGGGCGACTTTTGCTGTGATGCTGAAATCTCACTGTTATCTCCGTCTGTCCCCTGCCCCTGTCTTTTTTTTTTTTTTCTGTGTGCATCCTGCAGGTTTGAAAAGGCAACATCAAACCACGACCTCCCAAAGCCGCCGAGCAGGAGAACGAAGACGCTGCCAAGATGTTCAGCACTAAAAGGTCAGCACAGTGTCACTTTTGATCTATTCTTATACGCTCTCCAAAAAAAAATTAATAAAATATAAAAGAAGCGGCACAAATCTCGAGACATTTTGTAAACGGCTTCTGCTGATAATGGCTGACATTTCTGGTCGGCTGCGATGTTACAGATGGATCCGGATGAGAGGAGATGTGAGGGAGGATAACAGCTGATTTCAGGACACAACACAAAGAGCGAGAAGTGTTTAAACAGAGCTGTTAACAGTCTCATTTAGCCTCCGCGAGAAGTTTAGGAAACCCAGTTTACAGTGCCCCTCGCTCGTGTGTACATTGTGTATTTTTAATGTGGCTTGTGGTAGCGTACAGTCTGCATAAATCATTTATGGCCTCGGCTTTTCTGGATGCTGACTGCGAGGTGGAAGTGGTCACATTGCTCGGCCGGTATGTGTTAGGTGGTTTAGGTGGATCAAAACAAAATGCTGCTGGTCGTGTCTCTTCATGTTGTTTTAATCCTGGCTTCACAGCACTGAAAACAGCCCATTCACTCCTCCATTAAAAATGCTAATTAATTTCTTTTGAATAATTGATTTGTCTGAATTCTATTAGAACAGACTGTTTCTTTTTTCCAGAGCTGCTGTGCAGAAATAGCAGCGTGGATGGTGACTGGAGGGAGTAGTAAAATGTAGGTGGGGACAGCTCATAGCAGGAAATCAATGACAAATCATATTTATTTAATAATTTACTCATAGATTTGAGAATGAAATGTGAAACACAGTATCCAGATTACATTTGGGGATTAACCCTTTGTGAAAACCCCTTCTGGCTTTTGTATGTTTGATCATAGAGATTTCTCAGTGTTGTACTGTTTATCCAATCAACGTGATGTCACCCGTTGTTTTCTTTTGATACTCGATTTGTCGTGTACAGATTGTGACTTTTTATTTCTTGGACTCGCTCTTTGAAGTCAGGAGTTTGGTATTTTCACCATGTTGGTTGTTTGGAGCCAGAAGTGACCATATTTGGATATGAGGGAGGAGTGAGGAGGCGGGGCTGATGCTTGAACTTGAGGTCAGTGCTTGATGTGTTTGAGACAAGAGCTGTCAATCAAACTAAAGCCGAAGCCTGAGAAGAAGAATGAACTTTACTGACATCAGAACGACTTGTGAGAAACAAGTTTTCTTGATGAGCTCGACATCTGTACAAAGTTGTGCACAATAAATCCTTGGTGTTCAAGTGGCAGTAAGTTGTGAGAACATTGATGTTAGCCAACAGCAGCATAGACGCTAACCAACACCTTGTTCTTCAAAGCACAGCAGCTGATAATGAGATTACTCTCTGCATCCAAAAGGCACCAAGGTGAAGGATTTCATGACCTGACAAGATTAGATACAACTTTATTGATTCTACTCTGGAGAATTATTGTTTGTAGCAGCATGGACAAATGGCGCATTTACACTGGTACCTACTCGCATCGCTTCACCTCGGATCGCTCAGGATCGGCCCCTCGGTTGCATTTACATTGCCGAGGATCGTCCCTCCTCCATGTAGCTGGTCGTCATTCATGACATCATCTTTTATGTGATTCTTTCGTTTCTGACCGCGCCGTCCAGCTCCTGCTGAATTTTCACCTCGTCCTGAGTCCATGGGGCAGGATTTCTAACAGCTGCCATTTCTCTTCTTGTTGTTATTTCAAACACGTCTACACGGTTTGTCGAAGATTTAAAAATGCCACGTGTTTGAGAGGACAGATTGCGTGCCGCGCAGTGATGACGCAACGACGCAGTGATAATTCCGACCAATGAGATTTTAGTACCTGCTCCGACCTGACCAGGTACTTTTTTTGGAACCACAGGAGAGGAGGTACGAAAAGTTGTACCAGGTACCAAGATCCAGGGACTTTTTCGCCAGTGTAAATGCACCAAAACCGAAGCAAAGCGAAGCGAGTAGGTACCAGTGTAAATGCACCATAACAGAACAAAGTCAAACAAACCTAAAGAGAACAAAGAAATACAAATTACAAAATATGTATAGTCTGACGGATGATGGAATGAATGACCTAATGTAGATGATGCAAAGGAATAATAAAAATATGAATCCATGTGGAATTTTTTAGACATAAAACTACAAGAAAACCACGAAAATTACTATTGATTACCTTCCATCCAATGAAAAATGAACTTTAATGGCATTAATGGCATCCACCGACTCTGAAAACATGAGGAAACACTTCACAACTCCTGACCCGAGAGCTTTCAGAAAGAAAGTCGTAAATACCACATAATAGGGGCAGTAAGTGGGCTCTATGATTAATATGGTAAACATGAGTCCATTTAAAGGCACCATTTGTCTGGAGTCATTTTGACCCACTGTCATTATAAACTACATGTGCCACATTAGCAGCAATCAGGGGAGCTGGGGGTTAGCCAGCAGCTAAAGTCATAAAGCTTTCTCTTACTAAGTCGTGACTTTAAAACATTTTTTTTTCTCAGGATGCTAAGATCTCAGACACTTGTCCCTGTAGGTGGAAACACTATCTGTGCTGAAAGGCCTTCGTATCGATGACGGCAGAATCCCCCACTGTGGGAACCGCATGGCGAGATCAGACCGACATTCACCTCTCAAGCTCTGATTTACATTGGCAAAGAGAGGCTGGAAACATATTGATTTCTGCTGCACTTTGACTGTCACACTCTCAAACATAAGCCACCCCGGTTTATATTTGGTGTTTGTCCGTCAGCAGAAGAATGTGTTTGCGTTGGAAGTGAGACGGCGGTTGAGGTATCAGCGTGTGATGGGGACGGAGGGCTGTCACAGTGCTCCATCCGTCCACCTGTCTCCTGGCGCTGTGTGTGATCATCATACCGGGAGCGGGGGGATGATTAAACCAAGCCAACCCTCCATCTTCTTCTTTGAGCTGCGTCAGCACAGTGGATGACACGGATACGCTCAGAACGACTGTAATAGGCTGCCATTTTGAAATTCAAAGACTCCAAAAGCTCATTCACATTTTTGCTGAATATGAAACAATGCAGTTTTTTTTTTTTTTTTTTTTTTTTCCCCTCCGCTCGCCAAACTGCTGAACGAGATGTGCAGCGGCTGAGGTCTGTCATGGTTTTTATCTGTGGGTTTTTAATAATGCTGCTTTTTTTTTCCTCCCTGGAGTCATCTCCAACAACACATACTTTTTAATTACAATACCAGAGCGTAATTAAAAGATTTTCATTAAAATGCAATCAGACAAATGTCTTAACATAGCGGTTTACCTTTGATTTGAATGGACTGTGCCACAGTGGCAGGGAGGATGAATCCAGACCCTGTGCTTCTGACTTTGTTTATTGCCTCTGAAATGAATCTGCACTGTTTCCCTGTTGATGTTTAAGCTGAGGGCGCAGCACATCCACAGCTTGATTGTTTGTGTCTACATGTGCTCATTAAAATGGAAGTGGAGCGCTGTTAATCTGAGTCTTTCATTCGGGATGAGGACGTTTAGCAAGTGGCGCTTCACAGGTTTGATTTGGGGGTTAATGCTCTGCCGTGCTGGATCTGCTTCATCCAGCTCCAGGAAAAAGGACGAGCTCTGGTTCCCTTTTGAATTTTAGTATCATTTATATTCTGGACAGAGATGTCCACAAACGGAAATGAGAAAACAACCTCAATTTCTTGTTGGGACTAGTGCCAGTCCTGGACAACCTTTAGTAATGTTAATATTAAAGTGTTGCTGCCAGGTGCATGTAACTTCCTGCTCCTCCTCTAACAGTGAGCAAGCCTCAATTTAGTGCAGAAGGTCATCGGCCTGTGGTAGAGATGGGCCTTCATGTCAGTCTCACTTTTAAAAACCAAATAAATGATGTAGTGAGAGCTAACTTTTTTCACCTGAGGACCCTCTCAAAAGTCAAGCCCTTCCTGTCCCACAGCAATTTGGAGAAGGTGATTCATGCTTTTATCTCATCTCAGCTTCACTATTGCAACAGTGTCTATACAGGTGTCGCTCAGTCACTGTTGTCTCGGCTGCAGTTGGTCCAGAGCGCCGCTGCCCGCCTTTTAACTGGCTCACGCAAACAAGATCACATTACACCTGTTTTGCCTCCCGGTGCGTTTTAGAATTGATTTTAAGATTTTACTGTTTGTTTTTAAGTCTTTACATGGGTTAGCGCCTACATATCTCGCAGACCTTTTAACTGTGCACACTCCAGCTCGCGCTCTGAGGTCAGCTGACCTGTTGCTCCTCGTGGTGCCAAGGGCCAGACTAAAGCACAGGACCTCCGAAACTTTGGACCAGCCCGCCTCTCCATGTCAGGACCTCACCCACAATTGACACTTTTAAAACTCGTTTAAAAACCTTTTTTTATTCTTTGGCTTTTAAACCGGACTGAGAAGTTGTCTTTTAGGTCACTTGTTTTTTAGGTATTTTAATTGTTTTTAATATTACTGCATTTTTATTACATTTTACTTGTGTAAATTTTATTATGTTTGTTTTGTGCAGCACTTTGGTTGTTTTTAAATGTGCTTTGTAAATAAAGATTGATTGATTGATTGATAATCTTCTGTTGGATCAGTAGAATTGGTCATATTATAGAACAAAGCCTCATTTTAACTCTTCAGAACATTGGTCAACTCTTCACTTCCTGTGACCATTTCAAATTAAAAGCCCTGGAGCAGTTTGATGGACATATGCAGGGATAACATTTCTTAGCCTGTATTTGAGGGGCAGGATTTATTTGTCACTCATACCCACCTCCAATTACCAGGATGCAGCTTTGAACTGACAACCTAAGTAAAGTAGCTAAAGTGTTTTCAACAGAATATACTGTTTCAAAAGTTATTTTCTGTGCTTAGTTATATTTCTGTAGCTGTTTTTCTGTCTTCATAGATGTAGCCACGTAGCTAGTCAGTCAGCTAACTATAATACAGTTTAGTATTTATTACATAGCACCAAATTATAATCCGTTTACATCAAGGTATTTAACATGACAAGGCTTTGATGTCATCAAAATAAGAGGAGGAACTCCAAAAAAGGACGTTCTTTGATTCCTGCCTGAAGCTCTGATTGGTCGTTCCTACAGAAAGTGGTCACACACGTTGTAACCCCACCCCCACTTTAACCCTGATATCCTTGAAATGAAAAGACAATTAAAGTGAGAACAACATTTGCACCTGAAGCGAACAGGTTTGTCAGATAAGCACAGTCGGTGTGTTTACTCTGGACATTTTTACTGCAACCTTTGCTCAGGTGTTTCACGGCCTGCTCACCGTCTATTTTTGTCTCTTCTCTGAGCAAAACACTCGCAGCTCCTGGCTCGAGTTTGATGATGTGGGTGGACAAGGATTGTTGTTACCCTGCTTTCAGGTATTTTGTGACTATTTATTGGAGGCTGTCTCCCTCTAAGTATTTAAATCTACATGCTGTCAGCACCCTCTAAAGGTAACAGTCGTCCCAGCTTCCCAGAGCACAGCACACACATTAACAATACAAAGTATACACACATGTGCAGGGAGGGTGTTTATGAGACAGCCTCAGTGTGACCCCATGTGTTTCAGCCACTCAGTGTTGTCATCCCGGGCTGTGGAGGTGTTTGCTCGGATCACTGTCACACACTTAAATTCAGCTTCTGTCCTCGGTTGTCAGCCATGTTGGGTCATCAATTTACTCTTCCTCCCAGCTGTTTTTGGAAACCGTCGAGGACAAGAACAGGAAATGACTGTCAGTGCTGGCAGTCGCTCAGACACGGATCTCGGAGAGACGACGTGACGCGACCGGATCAGTAATTGCTGTCAGTGGGGGCTGTAATCAAATTACCGCAGTAGGAATCACACAGGTTAGAGGCAGAGTGATGAATCTGAAGAGTTTCTCACCAAATCTGTCCACAAGTTTCTCCTGGTTTAAAGTTACAGGCTGGGAACTGTGCTAAGCTCCTGTGGGGGCGGCGGCGTCACACTGATGGATACCGTGGATAGGTGCCCGCCCGGTGGTAGTGTCACCGGATGACTCATGACAAACAATTCCCAACAATAAAGAAAGTAAACACCTTTTTTATTACCTGCCACACCGCATACCCTCTCATTATCCACACAGTTTGTCCTTGACAAACTCCCGTACCGCCATGACACCTGCACCTCCGTCCTCGTTTATGCGGCGATCAATATGTCACATCCTCATCATGGTAGTTAAGCTTATAACGACACGTTGGTAATTACGCTCTTAACAAAATATCAGATCCGACATTGACCCCCCCCCACCGATCTTGACCTTCATAAGGAGTAATTGGATATCTGACTGTCTGTGGCTCTGAGCTGTTGATCGACATCAAGGGGCCTTGCACTTGATTACTTATGTATGCAGAGGGAAGCGAGCGGTGTCTGGGGAGTAGAGTGCATGCTGGGATGTGTTAACCCCCCACAAAGGCCCGCTGATCCAATCATGATGAACAGGCTGCCATCCCGGCGCCGCACACCGACTCTCCTTGAGCCGACCTTGAGGGGTGTTGCAACAGTGTGCCTGGGTCTCGAAAAGCCACTTATTCAAAGACATTATCTGCGTTGCACTTTGAGGACTTTGTAATGTAATATACATCAGGCTGGACTGTACGTGATTGATTTAGGTGAATACTAAGCGAGTTTTTTTGCATTTAATTATGCTGGCTGTGGAAATTAGGAGTTTGTGAGCGGCTGGCAGGTGTCTATTATAATCAAGTAAGAACAATTCGATAGCTCCACTCAGCATTTTAACTGACTCTGGGAAAGTGTTCACCAGATGGACTTTGTTTGGTGTTTCTACTTTGTGCCACGGTCTCAGTTATGTCCTCGACAACAGTGTCTACTGTGGACACCTTCAGGTTTCTGGGCTCCACAATCTCTGAAGTGGACCCCCCATGTAGACTCTCCAGCAGACCTTTAGACCTTTTTTAACCTGCTCACATAAGCTGCTGATGACCTCCTACACCGCCATCATCCAGTCCTCCATCACTGTCTGGTTTGGATCGGCCACCAAACAGGACAGGCACAGTTCGGTCTGCAGGGAGAATAACTGGGGCCGACCTGCCCTCCATCCAGGACCTGTACCTGTGCAAGGACAGGAAGTGTGCAGGTGACATCTCTGCAGACCCCTCACATCCTGCACACAACTTAAGCCCCTCCCATCTGGTAGGCATTGCAGAGCACTGTACACCCCAACCACCAGACACAGAGACGGCTTCTTCCCTCAGGCCGTTACCCTGATGAACTCTCTGGTCACAGAGACTCAGGAACCACTGTGCAATAACCCACACTGATGCATATATGCACCACTGTTTTCAACCTCAATAACCCTGCCACTTTGCACACACAGTGAGATTTAAATATGGATGTTTAGATTTTTATTAATATTCTTTTACCTTATTTTTTACACAGTTTCTGATTCTGATTGATTCTGATTCTGATGTTCACACTCTTGTTCATGTGGTCCGGACCAAAGTATTCACACTAACATTTCTGACTTCAAACCATACATCCAGGCTGTGTACAGAAATGGACAAAGCAACTGGAGCTAAAAAAAAAGAGGCCAATACTGAAGTAGAAAAAAGTGCAATACTCCCGATGGCCACTGGAGGCTGCCTCCAAAAACTCTGACTTCCATTGAATTCAATTTTAAAAATGGTCATTTTCAATCTTGAAATACTCCAAGTTAATTCTCAGTGATCTGGTGACTCATCTGAAAAAACATCATGAAGTAGATGTTAGGCTTCAAAAAGAGGAAGGTTTAGGGGCGTGGTTTGATTGACAGGTCTGGTCGCCAATGAGAGCAGCGCTGAAGTTGAGTCCTTTCATGTCCAAATATGGTCACTTCTTGCTCCACAAACCAATGGGTGATGTTAGCTTTGTCTGTTCTATGTACAGTCTAAGCATAAAACCAAAAGATACAAAACAAAAGGCTTAGGGATGAGACACCCTGGTTGGACAGTTTTTGTGATGTGTATTTAGGGGTGTGTATCTCTGGTTCGTCTGTTTAGTCTGTTTGGTGTGTGCACATTTTCAGATAGTAGCTTTTACACTTGTTTGGATGAAGTGCGCTGACCACTGACCGTGAATGTCACATTTTCTGGATATAAAAATTACAGCCTTGGACTCTGCACCTGCCAGTGATGATGCAAAGTGATGATGATTAGAGTCTGAAAGAGGCAGAGGGTGAAGTATTGAGTGACTAATATAGCTTCATAGTGAATGACTGAGTTGCTGAGCACAGCAGATAATAAGTGGTAGAAACGGGGACCAAAAGTACATGAATTAGAAGTTGTAATTTACTGTGATCTTGAAATGATGCTCACTTCACAAAGAAACTTTAATAAATGCGCCATGACTCAACTATTGGTTGGTTTGCATGCATTATTTTAATAGCTGATAGCAGAGAGATGAGGGAGTCCTGTAGTCTACAATGTCACGCTCATTTGCATATCATTATACAAGGTATTGGAAGCTTATGAAAGCATGTGCATTGCAAGTTTGAAAGTACAAAATCATGTTGCAACAGAGCATTGACATGAAGATACTTTGTCAGTACAGCTATGTTGGAGGTTAATGTCAAAACAGAGAGGAAAAAAACTTTCAAAGGAAGCTGTCAGGGTTTTGTTGTCAGTCTCTAATTGATAAAAGAAGAGTGTTTCTCTCCAGACTTGCCATTTAGCTCTGATGTTCGGCAATCAAACAGGGAGTAATCCATCACAGAGGAGGCTCGGGCAGACGTAAGACTGTGAAGATGAGAATGCAGTGCGGGCATGTTGTCTTTTAAGTTTGAGGAAATACTTCTGAAGTGGGAAAACTGAGTAGGAACTGTCTGACGAGAGAGGTTAGAGGAGGGAGAATCCAGTCCAATGGATGTAGGAAATCACAAAGTCATGTAAAGTAGATGAGGTAGACTGAAGTCACTTTATCATTTTGGCGTCTAACGAGTGCGGAGAACACACCCAGAGTGGATGAGCGGCCGCTGCTATGCAAAGCCTGCAAGAACAATGTGGATATAATCAGTCTCTTGGCTGGAGGGACGTCCGAGTCGGTGTGTACCGACACCGCTCAGCTGCACAGTGCAGACGGCAGCAGCATTTTGATCAGGCAGCCTCCGATGCGGCAGGTCCTGGACATGAGAAGTGACAGCATCGGTAATAGAGCCAGAGGACTGCTAAACTCTGCAGGAAAGTGATGAAGAGCCAGCTTTGTGCTGACACAGGGAAGAGAGGGGGTGTCAAATGTCAGGGAACACATTAATTCTACTGTTTCTTCTTATGCAAACTAAGACTGAATAAATACAGAGGGAAAGGTCTTGTATGTGTCACCGTGGACCGTCTACGTCTTCTCACATATGCTAAATGTCACAGAAAGCGGCTGTGTACATATCAGGGGTTAAATTATCTTCTTTTCATCGACTGCTTATATAAAATGTCACTCAGTGTTATTTATCTTCCACATCTCCTTGTCTGCACAAGTTACTTTCTCCGTGTAATGAGAGCGTTGTTCAGTCGAACTTCTCCTATTGACTGAAGGCCCGATGTGACTGACTGAACCGACCTATTGATCCCACATGCTATTTAAAGAGAGTTTGTGATTTTGCCGTGGAGACGAGCGGTCGATGATCAGCAGCTGCAGATAAAATCCCAGCCGCTCTTTTATGCAGATCTCCCGCTCAGGGTTACAGCGCTCCGTCACTCACGGGGACGAGATGATGCCTTTTGGCTGCGTTTGATTGGACGAGGCAAGGTTGCAGCTTTCTGCAGGTTGTGGGTAATAAAATCTCATGCAACTGCCATGACAACAGCAGAGGTATAATGCGGCCTTGGTCTGTTTGGAGTGCACTCTAACAACTTGGACCATGGATTGTGTTGTACTGCTTTAGACAGCATTAGGTTCAAATTGGTGCTCTTTGCGTTCTAATGAAAAACAAGTGGCCCTTGCCTTTCTCTGTCTATTATTTTTGGGAAGTGGTGACCTTCATGCATTTTATGTTTTCATTGGATGATGTTTTGTGGGTAAAGCTTGTGAGAGTGGCTGTAGTTAGGGCTGTAGCTTTTTTATTGAAAATTTGGTCGAATGTTGGGGGTAAAGTTTCTATTTGGTCTGTGTTGACCTTGTGGAAATGTAGCTGCAGCCTCGATATGAGATGTCACTTTGACCTATTGACCTGTCAGTAAGTGAACCTGATGTTAGCCTGTTGTTTTGCTACAAAAATGGGCAGTATTCATTATTTAAATTAGTCTAAACTTTTTTATTTTATTACCGATTTAGCTTTTCACTTGTATAACACTGCAAAAAATAACCAAAAACGGTGTCTTCTTTTCTTGTTTTGAAACCTGGTAGTTGTTTTACCCACAATGCATTGTGTGTGCATTGGTCCTCTGTAACACCTGGGATATATCATTGATACTAGAATACAAGATGGCGCCTGTTTATCCAAACACAAGCTGATCGGAGGTGAATACTCCTAAAATGTTCCAACACTCCCAGATGCTTTGGCAGTCCCGGGCCCACTGAGCACGTGCAGTAGTGTCCCTCTCAGCCGAGCCTGTAGACAGACTGTGAGACTGAGTCCCCCGCTGGCTGAGCTGGCTGATTTCCTGTTGGCTCCTCACTCACATGAATGAGATAAAATGAAATAATCATGTGGCTCCTCTAGACTTTCCAAATATTGAAGCGACTGCATCAAATTCTGATAAAATAGTCATTAGGTTTGGATCGCTCAAAAAACGTTTTCACTGTTCAGATATTCATTTCCAAGTGACTGCTTTTTCCAAATGCTTTTGCACCAGTCTGCGTCGTATGTGATTAGATGTGGGAATTGTAGCAAAGTTTAGCTGCTACGCTAACATCACTGCAGAACCCAGCACTGTATCAGAGGGCTAGCTAGACACAAATATCCTGCAAAATCCATCCATTTTCTATACCTGCTTTGTCCACACTTGGGTGGCAGGGGTCTGCTGGAGCCTATCCCAGCTGTCATTGGGCAGGAGGCGGGGTCACCCTGGACAGGTTGCCAGCCAATCACAGGGCTAACACAGAGACAACCAACCACTCACGCTCCCACTCACACCTATGGTCAATTTTAGAGTCATCAATTCACCTAACAAGCATGTCTTTGGACTGTGGGAGGAAGCCGGAGTATCCGGAGAAAACCCATCATGCACAGGGAGGACATGCAAACTCCCCACAGAAAAGCCCGAGCCGAGATTCGAACCCTGAACCTTCTTGCTGCGAAGCACAAGTGCTAACCACTGCACCACTGTGCCGCGCTTCTGCAAAATCATTATCTCAATCATTATCATTATTAAAGCTGCATCGGTGAGGGATTTTTTGGCCACTAGGGGGCAGCAAAACTCACAAAACATAAAACACTGATAAAGCATTTTTTATTGTCAACATGCTAGCAAACAATTCCACATGTAGCAAACACAAAGCAACAGTAGCTATGGTTTGGAGTCAGGATTCAGACTGTGTGATGAAGCAGCTCCATGTTCACCACCTCCACCAAGGAGGTTTTCATCCAGTTTGGTTTGTTACTGAAAATCTACCAATCAAATCCTGAGGTTGTTTTTTTTTTGGAGACACTGGGATTTACCAAGGGAACCAATGATTAAATCTTGGATGACACAAGAGGATGGGACCCTGTCAAAAAATCTGTTATTATGGGCAAAAAAAGGCGTAATAATGGTGATAATTATACGGTGTTAACTGTAATCATGAAACAAGTCTGTATGAACGCCCCCTTGAGATATTTACGATCTTGGAAAGTTTCTGAAAGTTGTGATAAGTTCATTTTTTGGTGGGTGGAAATTAACATATGTAATTTTATTCATACAGGGTTTGTCTTCCTGTTTTTGCAGGTGTTGGGTTGTTCATTTTTTAGAAACATTACAAAAAAACTGCAGAATATATTGCAATACTTTTTTGTTTTTGGTGATGTTGCATTTAACCTAAGGAGCAAATTACTATATTTTGTGCAAAATGTCTGAAAAAAGTCCTGAAATCCCAGAAAATCTCTTCTAATGGGCGAACATTTTAACAGGCTAGTGTCGTTACTTCACCACAAGAGGGCACCAGTGTTCAGTCTATAGCAGTGGTCTCCAACCTTTTTTGCAACACGGACCGGTTTGATGTCGGCATTATTTTCACGGACCGGCCTTCAAGGTGTGGTAGATAAATACAGCAGAAATAAAATAATGACCAGGAAAAAAAACAAATAACAAATGTTCCCCTTTGCTAAGAAGCTCTTAAAAGACGTTTGGTTTCTTTTACTCATTTTCGCTAGTTTGCGGACTTATTTGTTTTGCTAACGTATCCGATCACATGACCAAGACTGAGTCAAGAGACACAGACGAAAGTTCAGTCGGAGAAAATCTGAAAGACGTTTTATTTTGAAAAACGACCAGACTATAACGATCAATACAACAGAATTTATAGAAATCGTTAATTCTTTCTGCGCGGCCCGGTAACAAATGCCTCACGGACTGGTACCGGGCCCTGGTCCGGTGGTTGGGGACCAGTGGTCTATAGCTTTGTGCACCAACTAGCATAGAGATTTTTATCAGATTATTTTTTCGTACCTAAAAAAACAAGGAGAACCACAAATCATTACACATTTGATCCATTGTCAATACAAAGGTATCAATAAACATTTATATCCGTGCATGTGAGTGAAGACATCACGTTGTTTTCTTGCCTCTAAAACTGCATCGCCCTGTTTCATGTGGCCCAGAAATGTCAAGCACCAGCTCCTGAGATCAGGCTGCTTCTGTTTTTGTAGCTTTTAGTTGTTGTTGTTTATCACTTTAAAAAACTGGGCTAACGTGTCAGTAATTCAGGGTTTGGATGAATCCTTCCTGTATCGCGGGGGACTGCTTCATCTACACACAATCTGTACTTAATTCACAACATGTCAGCTGCGCAGCATCTCCGGCACAGACCAATCAGAGCGAGTGGTTGGGGATGTGGGTGTAGCACCACCCCGAAGCATCGTCCTCACCTCATAAACCACAACGAGAACACATAAAAAAATCCCCATAAAGGTCATTGTTTTTTTGCAGGATGTGACATGTTTTGTCATGGAAGTGAATAGCATGTTACTTGTTCCACCCTCCTCTTCCTCCTCCTCCTCCTCAGTTTTCCACCCCAGCACTTGTCAGTCATTTTGATGAGCTGTCTGCTGTCCACCTCTCGCTGGAGGCTATAAATCTGCACGAAAAAAGGAAACAACAGAAATATTTCTTCTCCTTTTTTTCATCACATGGTCACATGTTCCTCGCTGCCTCCTCCTGTTGGTGCCGTGACCTTTCTTCGCTTGACAGTCGCACGACAACACGTGACTTGTGATCACAAAGCACCAGCTATAGTTATTGTTAGTTTAAAGCTGTTTAGGAGAATGAGGTGTTTGTCGAGGGGGTGCAGGAGAAAAAAAACAGCTTTCCCCAGGAGTGTTAATCAGTCCAAATGTATTGCCTCGCATCTCAGATCAATGTACAGAGGTTGAATGTCACCTAGTGAAATTGGTGAAAGTGAGCCCGCGGGCCACGGGCACCAGCTAATGAAATTTTGATGCAGCTTTATTTAGAACTATATTTTTACAGGATTACGTTCCCGGCTCCGTTTCCAACTTCAAAGGCGAGCTTTCACCACGGCTGGGGGTGGCCGTACCACTCCCCATAATGGGAAGGTTCCTCACCATTATTTTTTCTCTCTTTTCGAGCCACCCGCCTCCATTTTTCCATCATTCAGAGGCTTTCAAGTGATCACTTCTGATCCGAGTCACTTTATTTTTCATCTGTTTCCCACTTTGCTGTGTTAATCCATGAAGTGAGATATGCAGCGGGTTTGTGTGTGGCTCCCTCGATTAGATTAGATTAGTGCTTTCATCACTTGTGGCCAGATGAGAGATAGAGCGACGGAGGGAGGAGGGAGGACGGCGGGTTTATGGGACTGCCGGCTCTCTCCATTTAAATGGTTTTGGAGCGGTGACAGCTTTACCCCAGAATAAACACTTCGGTCTGTACGCTGTGCATCTTTGATGATGTTAATATTTTCGCTGCTCATATGCATTCGGTGGCATATTTCACTTGTCTCATTGCATCGGAGCGCACATAGGAGGAGTATTAAGATCACAATCTCAATTCAGGCCCCGTTTTTTTTTTTCTGCACTTCTGCTGTGTTTGCATTAGCAGGGAGATCCGTTGCATCAAGTCAAGCGTGTCCAATCGCTCCCTAAGCTGCATCAATAAATGACAAGTTACTCTAAGTGGCAAACTTCAGAGGCAAAAAGGGGGGCGAGGACATTGATGTATGTATGTGAATATATTGCGACGTGAATAAGAAGCAGAGGCGTAAAATAAAGTGGAGGGGATGTTACTTCGGAGACCCAGCGATGCTTGTACTGTCAAAAAGTTGCGTGCAGTTCACTGTGGGATCGTCCGAAACAACAACACTTTGCATGCAAATGAAATGCGGCACAATCTGTATCACAGTGCCAGGCTGTTGTAAACCCATGTGACATAGACTTGGACGGAGATGAAACAATACAAGCAGCGAATCTTCACATTCATGAGGCTGAAACCAGGAAATAGTTGGTCACTTCTGACCATTTATGAAAAAGTTGTGAGAGTTTGTGTAACAGTTCTGATGCCATGATGCAGTTTATCTCAGTGTAGCTTCCACATGTTGAACCTATGTGATGTCAGAGAGCTTTCCTGATTTCCTGATTGGTTTAAATTCCCTGACATCATGGCTACTTTAGTTGTATGAGCTCTTTATTTTCATTGTGTCAAGAAATCCTTATAGGTCCTCGAGTTCCCACACCGGGAGTCGAACCCGGGCCGCCTGGGTGAAAACCAGGAATCCTCACCGCTAGACCATATGGGAAAGTTACTATCTACCCACCTATCTTCCATGCTGTAGTTTGACCTGTGGTTTAATATGTCTTTAGATGATTGATTATTTTATTTGGGAGTATTTGGGAGAAAAACTAGTCATCTCTATCTTCAGTTTAAATTTAATCAGATTACAGTAGAAAGCAATCAGAGAGCACAAACCTCTGCTAAGGCATTTTCTAGCTGTACTGATGCTATAGTGTGAACACTGTTGCCCTCTTGTGGTGAAATTGCAACAATGTCTTAAAACATTTTTCCCATTACAAGCAATATGAACTTGGATTTCAGGATTTCTTTCCCATTGTCTGATATGATCCATAATTTAATCATGTGATCCTCGGATTATACTTCATCTCTCCAGAAGAGTTCATTGAGATCAGGTCAGTAGGTTGGGTGTAGTGTTGCTAACAAACTAACCAACAACAACATAATCTCCTTGGCAGAGGTAACCATGATCCCCACTCATGCAGGGCCTCGCTCGCACATGATCTGTGTTGCATTCGAGTACAGTCGACCGCGCCCTTTGGCCTCCTCCTCCTCCTCCTCCTCCTCCTCCTCTCGGTGCGACCCCCTCTCTCCTCTCTTTGTTCCTCCTCTTTCATTCTCCCTCTCTCCCTGTCCTCCTGCTGGATGGATGGTTAGCCGCTAAGCTAGGTGCAGCAGCTGGTGCCCCGGGAGATCGCTGACCTGCGGTGCACGCCGAAGACGAGTCAAATTAACGCTTTATTTCATTACTCACATTGAAACACCGGCAGCGGTTTTCAATGTCATCCAGAGGGTAAACGCTGCTCAACAACAACAACATCAACAGCGCCATCAGAGCGCAGGAAGGCCGCACAGTCTCACATCCATGAGACTGGTGTTTGTTTGTAAAGCCTGGAGCAGCTTCCTCTTCCTCTTTTTATCTCTGAGGCTTCTGTATTATGTCATGCAAACAGATCGGACCAGCAGTGGCCAGCGAGCAGAGAGAGAGAGAGCACCTCTGGGTGGTTGGATGTGTTTGTTAAGCATGGTAATTCACTCCGGGGAGAAACGCCAGAAAGAGGAAAAAAAAACTCCTGCCACTGCTTCAAAGATATGCTGCTTTTGTAACTATGCAGTCTTTCTCAGTCTGGGCTTTTATCCCCGTGGCTCAGATTATTCCATATCTTATATAAGGACAGATTACGAATAAATAAATAAATAAAAACAGCGAGTCCAGACAAAATGGCTTCAAACAGGCAGCAGTTAGAAGTCAGATATGCAGCTTGTTCGGTTATCTCCACGCTGCCGTTTGCATGTAACTCAATTTGCTGACTGCTGTGACATTTTTGTGATCATGGAAAAGTGCAGTGGTTGAATTTATTGTCGCAGGGCGTCTGCTGCTTTTTTTTTTTTTTTTTTTGATGAATGCGCACTGAGCTCATCCTTATCTGGAAGGGAGCATTGAAACATGAATCGTCTCATTTGTTGCTCTGGCTTTTCTGAAACTGACGGAGCAACAATGGGACCTACAGAAAGGACGGCGGCGAGGTGTGAGGAGACTCTTTGATGTTACTGCAGGACGGACCAGGATGTACAAAAACATTGAAATCAAAACACAGAAATTAGATCTACACACACACATGGAATATAGTAACTGTTGTGTGTAATTAAATAAATACAAAACAGCATTAAACACTTGGGCAACACAAATAAATAAAGGCTGGTCTAGTGTCTGTCATATTTAATAAATTACCACCACTTTAACTGAGTAAACACCACAATATAATCATGTTTTTTCTGCAGCAGTACAGGACTGTTGTCTTATTTCAATCACTGTGGTTGGACTCAGCCAACTGTAGAAACATTGACTTGTCTTCCTTTAGTCCCATCTGCCTGTTGTTCCTGCAATTCTTTCACAATAAAAGCCCTGCTAAGAAATGAAAGGAAGCATCTAGTAAACCACCAAACAGCTGTTCATTTAAAACTGTTACAAGAAGTTTTTATCAATAATGTGGTGCGGTAACTTTAATGTTTTGATCTGACTGAATGACTTAAGTCTGAGGCAGAGGAAGACCACACTCACTATTTCATACATGGGCACAGCCAGTCCATCATCAGCTCCATGTCGTTGCTGTGTTGTGAAATCCCTTGTTACATGGCAACAGGTCTGTTTACAGCTTTGTTACAATGGGCTCATTCAAACTGAACCCAGCTGAATGCTCCACACATGACGCCTGCACTGTGGACTGTGTTGTATGTTAAACTGTGTGTGTTGTTTGCAGCGCTGCACAGATCAGCCCGAGCCTCATGTGCTCCCTCCTCCTGTTGACACTCATTTGACCTGATATTGTGATAAAAATAAAGTTTGAGTTGAAATGTGACAACAAAGGGAAATAAAATACAATGTTACCATTTGATATTTCATCATCAGCACACTATAGCAATTTACTGACATGTTTCATCACAGCAACTCTGTGTCTGGGTTGTTTTTTATCCAGGTAGAAATCCAGTATCATCCCCTGTTAACACCTGATTGAAGAAACATCTTAACATGCTCTTCATCTGTGTAAAGATCAATCTCCTTTTCCGTAATGTCTGGGCCTGGTGACATCATCGTTTGCTGCTCACATGATCTCAGCTTTCACGTGATTGGATGCCAGCAGTCCTTCATGTGGTCTTGGATTTTACAAGTCCGTGTAATGTATGCAGAGCAGGTACAGTGGTCTCAGAGCGCTCTTAAAAACTAAAAGCCACAAGCTTTACTTCATTGAATCTGAATCTGACATTAACTCTGATTTATGGCTTTACAACAGATGGCACCATAAATTCCCAATGTCATTACTCAAGCTAATACCTTAGAATATTAAAAACACTGCGTTACCTGTGGAGGGGCAGCTCTTGAACCCACACACCAAAAACAAAACAACAGTGGAAAGGTTAAAAATGGAGTAAATGCATGCACTTGTCATAAAGCTGACACCTCGCTGTCATGGCGGCTCTTTGTGGCTCTTCAGCTGATTGCATTTGTCAGGGTGTCAAACACAAAGCTGTTACGAATGTCAAAATGAGCACTACAGGTACGAGCCTCCACTTTTAAAAAGCTCTTCAGCCTCCTACCACTAACACCCTCCCGCCCAGTTTAAAAGAAGAGTTTGACAGGCTTGTTGTAGAGAAATCACAGCTTTGAGACGTGTTCATGGCGAGCAGGGGGAATTACCACAAAGGGAAGAAGGTGCCAGTTCTGCTCATTTTACACCGGGTTCACAGAAAGGTACCAGCGCCAACGACACGCCAGTGCTCGTCAGTCAGCCTCCTACACGGAGCCGGCTGCTCGCTCCACTTACTCCACTGCAACCTTAAAGTAGTGCAGCTAGAGTGGCCTTGAAGGAAGGATGTGGAGATGGAGGGAGGTGCGCTATTGGCTAAATTTGGGACTAACTAAATCTCAGGAGGGAGCGTGTTTTTGTTGAGGAGACGGCCTCAACTGTGCATGTGTTGGAGGCGTCCATGAAACTCTGGAGGTAGGAAGAAGGTTTTTCAAAGTAAAGGTGAGGAATAGGATCATTCACTTTGTTGTTAAGAGTGAGATGATGGGTACCACCCTCAGGTCGTGAAGCTGCAACGAGTAGCCCCTTCAGTTAGCTTAGCTTTGCACAAAGTTAGGGCACAAGGTAAAACGCTAACCCGCTAACTCTGCTCTTTGGCACAACAGCTGCTGTGTGGATTCCAACATGGCCGACGTTTAACAAGCTAATCAACTTATATGGAGCAGAAAACTGGACCGAAACATTTACAATGCTATTTAACACCTTTCTGCCTCAGGAAATGTAGTCTGTTGTAACAGGAGGGTATGAACACATTTGGACGTAGTGATTTTCGTTATCACGCTCTAAAAGGTGTTTGTTGGTGTAGTAATTCAAAATTAAACACTGTGTGGCTGCAGTTCACCTTCTCATATTATCTACCTTTACCATTTGTTTGGTGGAGAGCTACTGTATGAATTAGACAAATCAAAAACTCCTCAAAATTCACAGTGGTATGAATAATTTTGGGCTTGACTGTGACATCACAGGTCCAGCTACAGACTGTATCAAGGAGCATATATAGTGTATATAGAGCTAGTGTGATGTCACCCATTGGTTTGAAGCAAAGAAACCTGCATTTGAATGTCACCATGTTGGTTGTTTGGAGCCAGAAGTGACCATATTTGGATATGAGGGGAGGAGCGAGGAGGCGGGTCTGACCTTTGAACCTGAGGACACTGTCTGTGTTCTCACTGGAGACCAGGCTTGTTGATCCTGCTAACCACGCCCCTAAATCTTCCTCTTTTGAAGCCTAATATCAACTTACAGATGAACTCTTTCAGTGTTTTATGGATGAAAATGCTGATTTTTGAATTGAACTCAGTAGGAGGCAGAATTTCTCAGAGCCAGCCTCCAGTGGCAGTCGGGTGTATCGCAGTTTATTCCACTTTGGCCTCATTTCTGAGCCCTACTTGCTTCATCCATGGCTCCAGCAAACTGATCGGACACCAGCAGCAAAAAGAAAGAAAATAAACTGATCAGCTGTTGCCAGCTGCTGCAGGTGGCACCAACACAGTGCAGCCTGATGACTCCCCCGGTGCTGTGTGATGTATGCACTTTAGAGAAACTGCACGGTTACAAAATCATTTTTTGCCCCCAAAACCTGCACGCACACACACACACACACACACACACACACACACATACATATACATTCATCCAGATATCTCTTATTTTCGAGTTCCAGCGGAGCGTCTCTAAATGATTTCTGACAAATCTACCCAGTGGTACAGAGGCATCTTAAAATAAACTGCCCTTTTCCCTCCATCTCCTCCCGACTGCTGCTGAATTCAAATCACATCTCCCTCCTCCTCCTCCCCACTTTTTTTTTTTTTTTTCCTGAGCTCTGTTGCCTAAGGTTGGGCCTGTGACTCATCATAAAGGAAGCAGAGAGTTAGATAATGTGGTGGCACATTGAACACTATGTGCACAGCATACATAGAAAATATACTATATTACAGCAGAGAAAAAAGGTCAAGTTCAATAACACAGTGGACGCTGTGTGAGCCTCATACTAATGAGGCTGTGCACAGGGGGATTAGCAGCAGATATATGTATGGAAATACAGGCAGACTGAGGCTGTGTTTAATCAGCAAGTCAGAAAATAATTATTTATTACATTCTGATTTTCTGTGTGTATAATGTAAAGGTTAATAATCCAGGTGTCGAGTTAATAAATTATAAGTGTAATTTATTAATGATGGAATAAATTATGAATTCAGTCCGTCTTAATTGGCAGTCTTCAGCAGAATAAACTCTAATTATCATAAGATATAAATCCCCAAATAAATAATGTGTCTTAGTGTAGAAAAACATCCCATATGGCTGTTTAATGTATGAAGGAAATGCTCTATCATTGCATTTTAATACAAGACACATTCATCTTCAGTCGAGCTGCACGGTCTCTCCTGTATCCCCTTCATTAATGTGATTGATTTAATTTGTGTAATTTACTGCAATCAAGACGTAATACACTGAATCGTGTCATTAGATTTTGATGTTGTACAGTGCACAGTACACCACAGTGCACTGTAAATAAGCATGAAATACCTTTTGATAAATCACGTTAGGGGAGAGGTCCCCCTGCGTTTCCCAGCTGTCGGAGCAAATCTTCAAATGCGTGAGTTGTATTGCTGTAAAATAGGAGCTATTTGCAAGCTCTGGTACGACTGTATCAGAGCGAGGAACGTTTGACATTCATCAAACACGAGCTGGTTATAAACGAATTCCCAGCTCCGCTCTATGTGTACTTTGTGAATTGCACATTGTCCTCTTGTGCATTCGTTTCAAGACGTGAAAAATAAATCTGCCCCGATGAGGCCCATAGCTTCTCTTTTTGCAGTTTCACAAATCTCGGCTTTGACCTCACACTGCTGCTTCACAGTAGTACAGTCCTGTGTGTTATATTATATATGTGTGTGTGTGTGTGTGTGTGTGTGTGTGTATCCGATCCACATCTCAGCAACTGCAAACTCTTAAATCTAATTCTAATCAAATGCGATTCTCACTCCCGACCTGTTGGCTCGGTGCAGTCTGATTGCAGCTGCTGATGTGTTTACAGTCTTCGGGAGCTGATTAAGTGCTGGGAAGGTTGTTCTCCACCAGCCACAGCTAAATTAAAATGTGGAGGTGAGATGGGGGCTGTCATCGCCGGCTTTAGCACCTCACACACCGGAGGAAATGTGCCACAGTCAGCGCAAACTGCTTCTCACCTGTTATGTTTCCAGTAAATTAGCAGCACTGCTTTGAAATTGCTGAAATCAGGGAAATGCCCTGGATTTCCCCTGTAAACTGCCAACACCCCCATCTCCCCTCCCCCCTCCCTCAACAGCAATTTTTCAATAATAGCTTAGCAGGTCTGTCCAGCTTTGGATTTTTACCACATGTCGAAGTCGTCTGCTCTGACTTAACTTTAAACCTTCAGTATCAGGTGGTAAGTAAGGTTCATTCAAAGTCACTGTACAGACACGAGCTGGTGGCCAATCAGCATAGAGATCCTCCGGCGATGTCCGGGAGGAAGTGGCTGGTTCAGCAGGGAAGGATGTCCCATCCCTCCTTCTTTGTCCACATGCACACAGCAGACTAGAGCTGCAGCTATTGAATATTTTAGTAATCGAGTGTTCTACCAAAAATCTCATCGAGTAATCGGAAAAAACACATTTTTGTTTTGGAGCAATTATGAATATGCATGCAAAAATAAAACCTTTCACTTAATGAATGAACAATTGGTTTACTTTTTAGACAAGTAGTATTTTTATTATTAGATGCACATTGTGGAAAACAGCAAACAGCAACTGCATCTCACAAACTGAGTAGAAAATATAAAAATAAATGAAACATCAATAAAACATAAAAAATAGAATAACTTTCAGCTTAGTTTCAAAAACACACGGCATTTAAAAAATAGAAAAAAGGGCAAACACTGTTATTATATTTGACAACTGCACAGCTTTATTATGTTTTTATTTTTCATCTTCACTTTACATTGCTGTTAAACCCTGTATGAAAACCAACGTGCAGTTGTAGATTATGCTAACCATGCATCGTCAGCAGTCATAATGATCAGAAACTTAGCTCTCTGCAGGGCTAACTTTATGTTATGGTGCATTTACACTGGTACCTACTCGCATCGCTTCACCTCGGATCGCTCAGGATCGGCCCCTAGGTTGCATTTACATTGCCGAGGATCGTCCCTCCTCTGTGTAGCTGGCCGTCATTCATGACGTCATCATTTATGTGATTCTTTCATTTCTGACCGCGCCGTCCAGCTCCTGCTGAATTTTCTGATCGGCGACTAATGACAGAAAGGTTTGCACCTCGTCCTGAGTCCATGGGGCAGGATTTCTAACAGCTGCCATTTCTCTTCTTGTTGTTATTTCAAACACGTCTGGATGGTTTGCCGAAGATTTAAA
>OOFC01020422.1:14549-45361 GCA_900323345.1 Pseudochromis fuscus
CGTGCCACTGAAACATTTCATGTGGTCCACTCTGACCGGGTCTGATGTGACGAGGCTAAATGTATCAGTGGCACGGAGCTTGCTAGCTTGTAAAAAGTTAACGAGCTTCGTGCCGCCGATACATGAGCCACACCAGTTTTTAAGCTGCAGGGTTCAAAGCATCGGAAAAAGTAGATATTAGGCATCAAAAATAGGGATATTTAGGGGCGGGGTCAGCTTGATTGACAAGTCTGATCTCCAATGAGAGTTGAGTCTCAAACCCTTTGGGCAATTATCCAATTCAAGATTCAGACCCGCCTCCTCACTCCTCCCTTTGATGGTCACCTCTGGCAACAACCAACATGGCAACTTTCAAATGTCGATCTCTTGACTTAAAAACGAGATTTCCCAAACGAGACATTACACTTGCTTCGTCCATTTCGATGTACAGCTGACGCCTGCAACAGGTGTGTGTGTAATTCTTTATAATTACCGTATTTTCCGGACTATAAGCCGCTACGTTTTTCCGATGCTTTGAACTTAAACACCAGTGTTTCTCATGTATCGGCGGCACGAAGCTTGTTAGCTTTTTACAAGCTAGCAAGCTCCGTGCCGCCGATACATTTAGCCTCGTCACATCAGACCCATGAAACTGTTTGAATAAATTCAATAGCGGCTTATACACAGGTGCTATAGTCCGGAAAATACGGTATATCTTTGTATATTATACTTTCCCTGCCTCTGATAACATATACATGGCTTTACACCACTTGTATTTTAGTTTTTGCTCTTTAATTCGACACAGCATCCAGAAGCCCTGAGCACACAGCGTGCACCCAAATCCATCAGAGCCTTACGAGTGCGTGTTATTATGTTTTGCTGACAGTTGGGTGGCGAGTGTGTCACAGCGTCTTTACAAAACAACGAGTGACAAGATGATGCGCTGTAGCCTGCGGTGCATCATGTTGCTGGGTTGAGAGAAGGACACCACTGTATTTATATTTTATTTTATCCTTACACATCTCTGCCTGCTATACGCCCCATTTTTCCTCCTCCTCCTCCTCCTCCAGCTCCCATCCACTAACATACACCCCGAGTCAAAACAAGGGCATTGGATGTGTTTGAAAAGCATGCTTCTTGCTCTGCATGCCTCCTGGGGGGCAGTGAGTTATGGGCTGAGGAGGAAGATGTATAAGTAGTGAGAGCAGAAAGCACTCTGCTGGATTGAATGGTGCACTGGATGATCCGTTGGCAGGTCCATAAGGGCGGCGTCAGGGAAATATAATGGGAATGGTGCAAGTCTGCAGACTGGGCTCTTTGTATAAGATACAGTAAGAAATGTCTGACGAGGCTGAACTGTTTCTTTTTTTAACCGTTTACAGGAATTTATCAAAGAAATATCAGCCCAAGAAGAACTCAAGAGAAGAGGAGGAGAGCAAGTAAGTTCATGGATCCTCCTGCACAGGAAGTAGAATGACAACAGTTTGGGAAATACATTTAATAACTCATAAATATACAGTAGCTTTCCATAATTACAATGTTACACAAGCTATAAAAGGACATGATCAGATACATTTTTATTTTCTCCATTTTGGTGTGATGATGAATCAATCTCAGTGGTTATTTTTCTTGTTATCTCAAGAAAACAAACTTTGTTTATTGGATCATTTATTTGGTTATCTTGAAAAAATGACCTTTGTTTTCTCGAGATAACAGATACATTTGTAATCTCGAGATAACGAGATAAATTATCTCATAAACAAAGTTTGTTTTCTCAAGATAATGAGAAAAATTATTTGGGATCTCCAGAAAACCACTGAAATTAACTTATTGTGGCAAAAGGGGCAAAATAAAAATGTATTTATTCATGTCCTTTTAGGGCTTCTGTACGATATAGTTTGTATTTACTCATGAAAACAATACATCCATAATTGTACAATATACTTGTCAATTAACAAACAAATAAACTAATGCAAAAAAAAAAAAATGTTTGTTTAAAATTATAAAATTGCATTTATAGTATTTAACATGAATGAATTACAAAAATATAAAATACATGAAAAATAAAAGTAAAGATTTGGGTAATTACAATAAATTTGTGATGTAATTGTGGCAATAAAACAAAAAAAAATCTTTTAAATTGTATTTGTTGTTACTCACAGTTGCAGCTTTTTCATGTTGATGTGTAGATTTGTAATTTTTAAAAATATTTTCATGCATTTGTGTAAAATTACACTATTTTTTTTAAAGATGTATGCCTGTGATTAGCAAAACTAATCTGCTGATGGCTCTTAAACCACCAGACAGACTAAAAGCTGGAAACATTATATCTCATTTGCATAATCTGTACAAAATCTAAAGTGTAAAAATGACAGAGTGTAAATGATCTGTCTGCCACACTCTTGTATTTAATGCACAGAAATAACTGTGGCATCAATCCTGTCATTACCTCCATGTCAAAAGAAAAAAATCCTAAAATTGCCTAGAACTGCTCCTTTAAAGTGTCTCTTTTTAAAGACACCACTGCTGCTGTCTCCACCTCCTGAGCTCCTCGCTGTGTGTCTACAGGTACACCTTCTGTCGAGCCTTCCTGACGACGCTCAACGAGTTGAATGACTACGCGGGTCAACACGAGGTCATCGCCGAGAACCTGACGTCTCAGATCATCGCCGAGCTCACGCGCTACCTGCAGGATCTCAAGGCCGAGAGGAAATCGGTGAGACCTTTTTGTCGTGTTGTCATTATCCCCACGCTGGTGATTTTAATCAGACAGTTTCATGTGGTCCACTCTGACCGGGTCTGATGTGACGAGGCTAAATGTATCGGCGGCACGGAGCTTGCTAGCTTGTAAAAAGCTAACGCCGTGCTAACAAATGCTAAAAACATTAGCTCCTGAAGCCGGTACAAACATGCGTAAATTTCCTGTAGCAGTTATAGTAATAGTTTATAACCAGAGGCGGGTAGAACTCGGTTACATTTACTGAGTTACATGTACTTGAGTGTCTTCATGGACGCTGCCATCTGTTTTTCCGACTTTGTATCCGGAACGCATTCAACTGCGATGTGACGTCATTCCGAGCTCCGACTTCCGACTTCCGAGGACAAATGGAATGCAGCAATATTTAACATGTTATCATTCTTGTAACCATGGTAACAGTTGTTCCCTAATCGTAACACTGAGTTAGTGTTGTGTTGTTGTCCTTTGAATTCAAAATAGGATCATTACCTAAAGCTACCAGAGCTGGAACCTACATGAACCACAGTGTTATGTTTATTATTTTTTGCAGGGGTTTTTGTTTTAAAAATCAGATTAGAAAATTACTCTATGTCTGTTTTTACGAGGACTTTTTTCTGAAATCACGTTGAGCGATGGGGTGAAAAAGTTTTTTTTAACTTTGCTTGAAGAATGTGAATGAATCCTGCCAGTCTGTCAGCAGGCCTCCAAATCTGCTGAGGGCAGGTTCATGAGGACATCACATTCGTCTCGACCAAATCGCTCCATTATCAGCCAGGTTGGGGGTTTCTCTGAAGATGCATTTGTGGAAATGACAGATTAGTGATAAGGTTTGTATTTCAGTCTGAAACTCCCCCCAGACCGTAATCTTGTCTGTTCCAGTCCCTTTCTTCCCTGCTCCTAAACATACTTCCTGTACTGATTAGCTATAGGGAAGCTGAACACCCAGCATGGACTGTAGACTGATCCAGGCCTCTGACTGCTTTTCACTTGATCTCTATCTGCCAGCGCTTTGATCCGAACATCCTGGGATCGTGTAATCCGCTCATGTCAGGCAATAATAGAGGCTGTCAACTTTTAAGTCTCTATCAGCGGGACATTTTTACATTTTTCTCTCAGACGAACTTTAGACGAGCATTATCATAAGATACAGTCTGAATTTTGGGAAACAGTCCCACTTATCAGCTTTTGATGGCTGCATGGTTGATGTCTTTAATAATAATAAAAAAAACAATTGCCGCAGGAGTAATGAAGACGTTCCAGAAAAAAAGTCAGTTCTGTTCACAGTTAAATAAAAAAGGAAAATGTGTTACAAGCCAGTGATTTGACAGAAGGAATTCATTGTGGACGTTTCTCTGACACGGAAAAGGCCGCATGGCGTTCTGCCAGCTGGAAAGTTGAACCTAAATTCGTCCTCATGCTTGTGCTTTTCTGCATGATCAAATGTGGTGGGATGTATTTCTAGACCAGGTATGGCTTTGTGAGATACATTCAGCTTGCTTCCATAATCCTTTGAGAGTCAATACACCATTACAGTGATTAACGATAGAAGTGGAAAAAGCAAATGTTGCTGGATCACACCTGCTTGGAGATGATGATACGATGCACAGACGAGCTGCTCTGAGCTGTAAATGGAAAATTTCTCTCTGCTCGCTCGGGAGGAAAACCAGAAACGACCGGTACAGTGAAACTTCATGCTCGACTCAACAAAGGTTATAAGCTTTCACTGACACGATTTATTTGTGTTCACTTTGTTAATCAATTCTTTCTAGTTCAGTTGAAATGACACCGTCTATATGTAGTGGCAGTACAGTAAATTTATATTATTGATCCACTGGAAACAATTTAGAACAGTGACTGAAAATTGACAGAAGCCTTGCCGGCAAATTAGGAATTTACAAAACAGATGCATAACACACTGTATCAATATAATTTAGGATGTTTTAATGACTTATTGATAAGGTCTTTGCAACACAGCAATCCTACATAAATCGATTTGGCCTGAAAAGAAATGATTAGGCTTCAGGTGGTTGATCAATACCATATTACATCCGTGACATCATTTTAATGAGTGGAGAACTTCTGATGGCTTGAAAAACTTTTAGTAGTTGTAGCTGCAGACTATGTTCATCACAGTGTTGTAGGTCACATTGTGCTTTATGACCAACAGAGGCTTGTACTGAGGCGGCTGTGGCTCAGGTGGTAGAGCGGGTCGCCTATGGATCATCAGATTGTGGGTTTGATCCCCAGCTCCTCTGGTCCACATATCGAAATGTCCTTGGGCAAGACACTGAACCCTAAGTTGCTACCGATGGTGGCTAGCACCGTGCATGGCAGCCATTGGTGTGTGAATGGGTGATTGACATGCCATGTAAAGTGCTTTGGGACCTAGCTCTGGTCATGAAAGCTCTGTATAAATGTACTCCATTTACCATTTGTATTTCCAAGTAAATGTACTTCTTGGCAACAAAAGAAATGCTATTTCTTTGTGGACTTGTATCATTTCATAAAATGAACATGACTTTTTAACATGCACATAATGTTCTGACTTAAATATTACATGAAGGCTTGATAAGGAAACAGGCAACAATTTGACAGGTAGAAAATTGCAGCTTGGACCTTTTTTCTATATGCAAACACCTTCTTTTTTTTAATTTTCACCTCTATTCATAATGACAGAAATCATTCACTAATCCTAGCTTAATAATCACTTTTCAGTTTTTTTCTTTGAGCTGCATCTCTATTCATATGTGCTCAAGGTAACTACTTACAGTGTGTTTGAGCTGCTTCATTTGCTAAAGATTATTTGAAAGATCTAAAAATCACCTTTGTTCAGTATTGTTGAGATTCTTTATTTAATAGCTTACTCAACAATAAAATATACAGTTTTAATGGCCCTGGCAGCTTTATGTATAATGTAGTGCAGGGTAAGAGGACATTTTGTTGCTTACAAAGTTGCAGTTGGCCTGAATCTGTGGACCCAGCTGGACGTGAACAGATGTACATGTGGGATGCTGGGACTTTGGACCTGAGTGGCATGCACTATTTTCACTCAGTCTGTAGCAATTCTTAGTTAAAATGCAGTTCGGCTCGTCTGTTCAGAGTTGTGTTTACACTGCGAGACCTCAGGCAAAAATCTGAACAAAAACAAAACCCGAAAATGAAAAATCCATCAGTTTTGGCTATTTACCTGCAAAACACAAAGTTATGAAAGATTTAATAAAAAATAGAAATGGAGAACAAAACCTTTCCTAATCCACCTGTCCATCACTGGGTTATGTGACCTTTCTATGGACTCGACCTGAACCGTAAAGCCTTCACCTTTATGACACAAAAACAGTTTTATTGCTGCAGTTTTATTGTGGGTCTACGTCAGAGCTTCTCCAGAGAAAGAGAGAAGATGGATATTTTTCATCTCGTAGCCTGGGATTATCGTATATGTAGTATTTTGTGGGGATTACAAGCATGGGAAATTGGTTTTAACTCTGGAAAGAGAATTAGTGGCAAATTCAATGTCAAATGCGGATTTGGCAACAGCAAAGAGTGAAAGAAGTTTCAAATAATTTATGGAAAAAGCTGCAGTACGTATGAATACATGCTGCTGCAGACATGTAGATTGAAATTTTATTTACATTCATGTCAAACAGCTAATTGCTATAAATACATCTTACCCCGAGGGGATGTTGAGTTGCTCGACAACATGTTTAATGACAAAACAGCAGCTTTGAAGCTCCCTCAGTACTGTACATTTGATGTTTTGCCCCTAAAACATGTCACTAATTCGCAGGCGCCAATTTCTCTCACAGTTGTTGTCTGTCATTTGCCACAACACATTAACAGCTCTGACTTCCTCAGCAGACATCAAAGAAGATAGCCTGCATGGAACAGACACGGGGTCGTGTTGTGTATCGCTGCAGATAGCGAAGGCTTTCTTTTGATTTGGGATTTCACTCCTCACAGTCCCAGACTTATTTTACAGAGAAGACACTGGGATGAAGGTCAAACTGACATCACACAAAATCACAGAAAACAAAACTGTCAGATAACAATAGTTTGCTTCGTGCTCTTCGGCTGCAATGAAGAAAACAAGTTAAAGCCAGTGTCGGTAAAGAGTTCACCTCAAAACCACTTAAATTCTGTCCTGCACTCGGAGGAGAAAGATAAATCTTCAGGCTCATCAACCAATCAGCAAAACAGAGGAACCTCCTCTTATCACCATCAGCGGTGGCGGGTTTATAAAATGTGTGGGGCTGAAGCACCACGGGACGGCTCAGTGGATCGATACGATGGCAGCATTAGAGCAGGTGAAGTGGGTCGGATTCCTCTCTGCATATCTACACCCAAGTGCAAATAAATGCTGAATCAGCATGCCACCTAGCTTGGGGGTGATGATGAAGGTGATATGATGTTTTTGTAACTATTCTTCCTTAAGGAATATCAAACCATTGGGGCTAAGGAGCAAATAAATAAAGAGGATTTGTGGAAATGTTGGATTATTGACCACATTAGTTTATCTAGAAAATGAAGACACTACATAAACAGGACCATCATGACAGGATAAAATTACACATAAAAGATAAGTTCAAGGAGCCACTTGTAGTTATGATACCATTTTGCTGTCAGTCTAACTGCAAGTCCTCAAGAAATGCAACACCCAGGATTTCTATAAGCACAGACTCCAACCTCTACTCAGCCTTTACTGTCCTTCAGTGCAGCCGCAGACTAATGCCTGAAGTACCATCACAACTATTGATCTGTTCTGGACAAGTGAGTTTAAATGACAAGTATAAAGAAAACCGCCTTTGTTTTTTATTTATTGATTCAGCCCAGTAAAGTTTTATATGCTTATGTTGTTAGCGACACAGGGGGCCTTGGTTAATTTTAATCAATTAACTTAATATAATGTGCAGTAAACAGAAAAACAACTAATACAGATTCTGTTCTGCTGAGTGTGCTTGAACATACTTTTCAAGGTAATTGGCAGGTAAGATATTTCAAGCATCTGTGCTCAATTATATTTGCACTAACCCTACAACATACAGTAAGCAATATAGCTACAACATCACGTGCACTGAGAAGTTTACATCAACAATACAAATAATACAAAAACACAATAGGCGGAGGCAAATAAAAATACAGGGGCCCAGTCTATACAGCATCATCCAGCAGCATCTTTTACTGGAGAATATTCCTGTTCCTATTATTTTAAATGAATGTTTATAATTACCACACAAATAGGACTTTAACCAAATTTGTACCCCCACCCCTGGTTCTCTTGTCATTCTGTCTTTTATCCTTGGGTTTTTGTCATGATTGTTAAATTTTTTTCCAGGCAGCAAGAGCATAATGATGCATGTATTGCATTGTTTAATGGGGAATGCTGTAGTTGACCAAACAGTTCACTCCTGCCTCCAGGGCGTAAAGAGCACATATTGGGTTCATTTTCCAGCTTTATATTTATACTCCTGGCCTCCTCTAGAGTAGTTTTGCATAGATTGCAGTTCAGAAAAGTTATGTAGCTCATAATGGCCATTTATGCAAGCCCTTCATTTCATCCTCTGTCTGAAACAGGCTGCTTTGATCCCTCTCTCCCTTGTCAAGAGCCCATTTTTTTCTAATTGTCTAACATCAGGAGGTGAAAGCTGACTCTCCAACAAGTGACTATAAAACAAACAATAATGTAACTTTGTTGACTGATAATGTAAACTTTCCAAACCGGTCTGAGTCTGATCCAGAATTGGCGAGTGGACAGTATTCTCCACAAGAAAGATCACAGCAAGATGTCTGCGTCTGGTAAAGATTACATCCATTAGCAGCTGATTGTGGATTCAGTCTTTTAATCACACGCATTATGTTTCCGATGTATGCCCTATGTGTATATTAAAGGGGACACGTTATGGAAAATCCACTTTCATATTTGCTGTTTGGTATGTGGCTGACCTCCAAGTCCCCTGAGGTTTTAAAACCACCTTGTTGTTGTGTGAGCTGCTTGAAGAGAAGTAACAAGCCTTTCTTGATTCCGCTCTACTGTGACGTAATAGTACAGAATAGTCTGACAGACCCCGGTTTGGCCA
Source organism: Pseudochromis fuscus (assembly GCA_900323345.1). Lineage (NCBI taxonomy): Eukaryota > Metazoa > Chordata > Actinopteri > Pseudochromidae > Pseudochromis > Pseudochromis fuscus. Next base: position 23,337 of record OOFC01020422.1, read on the forward strand.
ATCACTCCACAGAATGGTCTCCCACAGCGTCAGAAGGGTAGGATCCACTTTCTTGGATTTCTCTGTTACAAGAGAATTTTGGCTGTGACATGAGTGCACCCAAAACTCTGTGTGAATTGTAAAAACCCACTCATTTGGTTACTCACAGCAGAGTGGACTTGTCTCATTTTTTATTTCTCGCACAGTGCTGGTTTCCTGGTTACAGCAACGACGTCATCACGTCAGTGCAGAGCAACGAAGGGGAGCGCCTTAAAGCGACAGGCACTGAAAACAGCGTGTTCGAAGTACAGCTATCACAAAGTATTTTTGAAGCAGACTAAAATACATAATCAAAGTGGAGTTTCACCAAGAAACTTCACAGACATGTTCTAGAGGTGTATAAGACTTATTTAAACTGCCTTGAAAACCAGTATAATATATCTTCTTTAATTGGTGTATGTGTGGGAAAGGCTAAAAAACTTAAGTGGAAATACTGAAGAAATATTAATGACTGTACAGTATGTCACTGATGGTTATTTATATGCTGCAGCACATGAAATTAATAAAACTAATAATATTCAGGAGAGGAGTGATGGAGAACATGGTCAGTTGCTAAGACGACCATCACATGACTTGTTTCCGAACAGATACGGAAACACGGCATCAGATTTTCAGCCATCAGAGCATCTTCATGCAGAACTCTTCTCTCACAGATGACTGGAACATTGTTCTACTTCATGATTTGATACTCTGGTCATCACACTACACTACACCCAACACTGTAAAACTGTATTTGGAACAGAAAACTTGTAAAAGCACAACTGGTCCTCTTTAAACTATCACCCTGCATGTACACAGGTCCGTTCTGTAGCTGACCTTTGACCTCTGTGTGTAGGTGGAGAAGGGAGTATAGATTGTGTTTGTCAGGGATTGGCAGGTTATCATTGACAGAAACTGTAAATCCTGGTAGAAATTACTGTGAAGCCTGATGCTCCTGGCACACACACACACACACACACACACACACACACACACACACACACACACACACACACACAGAGATTCCAGCTGCCAAAATACTTAAAAAAAAATCAGCTGGGCTGTTCTGCCTCTCAGGCCTGGAGACATGTCTTACAAAGATTTCTCAGTAATTCCTAGAGAGTCTTGCATTGTCTTCTTTCTGACCCAGTCGGGCAGGTCAAACGTGTGGGCCAAGTCCCTCATGACTGCTGGCACACTAAGTGCTTTTAATTATTTAGGATCAGGGCGAGAAATACGTGGCAGCACAGCAACGCGAACAAGGTGGGTCAGGGTCCTATCGTGGGCTTGATGCACATAAAAAAAAATGTTCCTCTTCTCATGTTACAGGCTGATGGTTTTACACAAATCCAATCTGACAGCGATCTCCAGGGTTTTGCAAGGAGGAGTAGCTGTGGTTTATAGCCTCAGGTTTACCAAGGCCACATCATCTACACATCAAGATGCAGTCATTCAGTATCAGACCCTGCATACTGTCCACAGTCTAAACAATAGAAAAAGCAGAATGTGGAGGACAACATTGCACGATAATTAAATGCTGATTTAAAATAATAATATAGATTAAGAAATAACAGATGGCAGGGAGTAAATGCTGGATTCTGTCACTGTTTTAAAGCCACAATCGTGTATTTTCCAAGCTCAACACGTCATGTTAAACTCCCATGAAACTCATATGAAATGATGCAACGTTTACATGCTATGTAATGGTGCAGCCATTAAAAATTCAAAAAGAGTGGAGCTCGTGATTCTTGTCTGAAGCTTCAAAATGTATAAAATGAACAAAAAAGCACAGCTGCATGTTTTTGATCCCACACAGAATCATGGCCCGGCAGAGACATTGAAAGTGGCATCTTGGGGTTGAACCTTTCTTTCAGTCTGAGATGTGATGTCGGGGTTGACGGAGTCTTAAAAACAAATGACAGCGTTGAAATGTTTTTCTTCAACAGCCCCTCCAGTCATGTGAAAACATTCAGATATGAGTCACATTTCACATGACAATTTTTTTAAATGACGGTTAAAATACTTTATCATAGTTTAACAAATATTATTTTTAATTTGAGTTTAATACTCTAAATACATTACTGGTATTTAATACAATTAGTGACTATTCACCATACAATGAAACTTTAGTTTTGTAATTTTACATAGATTTGTTAATTGACAAATATCTGAAATCCTCCAGCAGTGCTTCATCAACCTGAACTGCAGAAGTTAACAGGCCTCTCTTTGAGGCAGGACTTAATTAGAGGCAGGAATTTATTTCTAATTTTCTGTTTGTTAAGTTTCATTAGTAATTAACTAACTAACAATAACTATTGTAATTTGTAATGTTTTTGAAATGGGATTATAAAGAGAAGATTAAAATTACTCAATTTCAGTGTTAATACGAAGTCTGCTTTAACCATTTCAAAATAAAAGTTCAGTACTAGTGTTTTAGTGGACTGAAATACTTTATTTTTTAATGCTTTTATTGTGAATATTTGCAGGCCCACTTCATTTATTTGAATTTATTCATATGGGTGTGTTCCCCAGCCTGTACTTGGGATTGACCACCTGCCTCAACAATTTGAGACACTAATTGACTCTTGGATTTTATTTCAGAAAATATAGTTTAAAGTATTGAAAACATAAAGTCAAACAAAATGGTTTCATCATTATTTTTACATGTGTAAATTTCCTTCATTTAACATAAAAAATCAAAAAATACACAAGAGCTCATGTAACTATATTGTAGTCACAGAAATTACTGTATTGTTATGAATTCATAATTTTCCTTTTTTTCTAACGGTATTTCTTGGCACCCCAGATGCTTTTTTTCAGTGTAACTTCAAAGCTGTTTTGCTGAACACATGGTGTGATTAATGACGATTTAAAAGCACGGGAAGGCCCTGTGAGTGTGCACTGGATGTTCAGGGTTTTCATGCATCTACCCGATTTAAATTCCAAAGCAGTTGTGATGTCAGATCATGTTTGCATGTCTTTTAGCTCGCGTAGGAAAGCCTTCCTCCCCCTTCAGCCAATGAATCTGTAAACAGCCCTCCTACATCATTCTGCACAGTGAAGGTCAAACATCCAAATGAAACACTAGTTAAAGGGACGTTCAGGGGAATTTTAAAGGGATTACATCTATTGGCAGAGACAGTGAACGCTGCTTCCTCCTCTGTGCCAGATGACAACAATGCAGTGTGTTTGTTGGTCTCTGTTCTGAAGCCCCTCGCCCTCTGAGGGTGTCCAGCAGCCGCTGATGCAGATGCACAGCTGCGAATGTGTCACACCTGGGTTTCACGTTCAGGCTGCAGCTCTCTCAGTGCAGCAGGAACAAATGGGGGATTGCAGCTTACATCAGTTCAACAGTGCAGAATAACAGGAACAAAATGTCTTGATGGGGTAAATTCAGAATAGCTGCCAAACGGTCATTCGGATGTATAATAGTAATCTGTGCTTTTTAAGCTGTGACCTCCTCAAATGAAAGAATGTTAGTGGGTTTTTAAACAGATAATTATATTGAGCATTCTAATGGCAAATAAATATATATATTTTTTTACCAGTTTTATACCTTTACCATCATATAGTCTCTTTGGATCTATCCACAGTTAATAGTGTGTGTTTATGCATTGGTGCTGTTGTGTGCTTGCTTTGGGGAATTCAACCTTTCCTAATTTCTTTTATTTCCTTTAATCGATTGAAGCTACATAGGATTTAACTGCACCATTTAACATGTTCTCCAGCCTAATTTATATTGCTTTGTTCTGTGAAGAAAATAGAGACACACAGACGGCCAGTTAAGCCAGTTAAGTCTTGTATAAGCAGCATAATAAGGGGTGTTTCACTGTGTACATTTTTTCATTAATCATTCAACACTCTTCTGGTAATTGTTTTGTTTCCAGTAGTTTTTTTTTTTGTAAAACTTACTCTACCTTTTAAAAATGCTCCACTGCGATGCTAAACTGCAAGGCAGGATGTTATTAAAGTGGTTCAGGTACGACATGAAAAATGGATTTTAAAACGACAAATCAGCAACAAAGTGGGGAGAGTCAATTAACATGATGAATGGCTGAACATAGATGAGCCATAAACAAAAGCCTAAACATTTAGGGTGCCATTTCTATTTCATACATCAAGAAGGGAGCTATAATGAGCACCCAGGTACAAAGCCACCATCTTGAGTCTGCAGTGAATAAGCCAGAGTGTGATTAATTGAGTTTGTCACTCCGCCTTGTTCCCATCGTGCTCTCAAGAGTTGCTCTGAAGTGATGACAGTCGATCCATTAAAACCAGTTTTCTAAATGGCAATAATTTCCTCAAAGAAGCAGCTGCTTTGGTGTCACATAATGGCAGCAATAATGAGATTTTCCTTCATGTGAAACTTCTGTTAGTGGGGAGATGCGCACACTGAGCAGCTTTTTAATCGCTTTAGCTGAATGTTAACGCCTGTGATGTGACTCCAACGGCACTCGGTGTCACAAAGCTTTTAAGATCTTACATTCTCGATGTGTATCTTTATTATTAATGTCTCTTCTTGGAGTGAAGCTCAACGTGCATGTTCATGTCGAGACCTCAGATTTGCAGTTTTCTCAAGTGATTTGTCATTTCTTTCCCAACACGGAAATATAAACGTTTGACAGTAATTGAACACTTTTCATGGTTTCTCACTCAAACTAACTACTGCATCCCAAATCGTACACACATGCAAGGACGGCTTAAACTAGTGAGTCGCTGAGCAGGTCTTTTAGTTATAGACACTTTTAAAACACTCCTTTTTTTTTTTTTAAATCCCCCACATTTGGTTGTGCAGCAAAAAAAAGAAAAAAAGAAAACAGGCTTTAAACCCATGTAAGCTTTAAATAGTAGCGAAGAGCCCAAAAAGTGAGATGGAAAACATGTCAGACTGATTTTTGAGGCAATGTGTATAGAATGAAGCTGATACAGATTGTGTTATGTTTCATTATTATATAGTGTGTTATAATAACAACCTTTTCTTAAGAGGGAAGAAAAGTGTGTGAAAATTGTTACAAAATAACTTATGGTTCATTTGAGGTTTTGTGTATTATCCCTCGAAAATGTAATAAAACTTCCTATAGCCATGCCAGAGGCTCATTGGGTGCTTTGACTTCAAGTGTTAACTTTAGCATGCTAACACCATCATAGTGAAAATACCACAATGCTGATGTTTAACAAGTACAAAGTCGTGTTAAACAGAACAAATCTGTGAACCATTTCCAGTTTGTGCAGCCTGTGCTGATTGTCCAGCCTATTTTTATCTTTCTCCCACCTTGCCTCCTTTAAGCCCCACCTGGTGTTATTGGACTTTCTTTCCATTTCCAGTAACTCGACTCATACACCCACCTCACCTGTTTGCAAGTCCCCAGTTGGAGCGGTTGTATTTAAACCTGCCATCTCACCTTTGTTTGCTGGCAGATTGCCACTCACACACTCGAGTGTCATCTTTGTTCTGTTCTTGTTGTGATTCCCAGTTGTTCTTGTTGTTGGTGACGTATCTGCCAACGAATCTGCCTGCTCCTACTTGCTTGGTCTTGTCTTCATTTAGATGTTTCTTCCTGCAGAACTTTCTTTAATTTCCCTCTCATTGAACCTGCTGTGTAGGACTCCTCTGTCAGTGAACGCAATTAAAAAAATCTAAAAACTACAAAACACTGTCGACTTCTCCTTATGTGTTCTCCAGTGAGAAAAATCATCGATCGCTTTCTTCTGTAGACTGTAGATTTTTTTGTCATCTGGAGCATCAGAAACCTTTCCTTGGATGAGTGCTTGGTTTTTCTGCCACAGGCTCCACTTACTCCCGGTTGCTGTGACCTACTCGACCTCTGTGGCCATGGTTTCTGTTCCTCTGCAGACCATCATTGCTGCAAATAACAAGTTTAAAACTCTGATCAATGAAAAAATACGGAGAAATTTATCTGGTTCTAATAGGTCTAATGAGCATTGTGTAAACTCATTTGATTTACTGTAAAAATATTCATTTATATTAAAAATTTCCATCCAAATTCACACAAGATAAGTCTGATTTTTTTCCCTCTTAGCCTTAATTTGCCAGAAACACTGTATCAAAAAGAACAGATCAAATAGAAGGAAGTTAACAATATTTTTTAGATGATGAGAATGAATAATAGAAGTATTTTGACTCTGATGATGACGTGGCCAGGTGATATCCTGAATAAATGCTTTAAATAGGACTGGACACTGATGGTGGTGGACCAGAAGAACTTGGAGGCTCTTGATCAGGGTCAGGTGGAGATGGGTAGTGGGAGGGTTGTGATCGAACTGGTCTAAAAGGCACAATGACAAATGTAATGAGTTTTAAAGAGATGGAGAGAGGTGCTGGTTGGCTCGGAGAACATGGGCCAGAAGATTATTGGACCAGTGAAGTGACGTGGAAATTATGAATGGGGTGAGTCTGACAGAGTGGGAAGTGACGTAGAGATAATGCAGACCAATAGCCCAGAATCTGGTGAACCTGCAGATGAAAGGGCACAGATCTTCCTTATTGAACTTGTGCTAAGAGCTTCACTTAACATCTAACCAGGTCTACTTTCACTTTCTTTGTACTTCGCCTGCACTTGTATCTAAAGCTGACTTCAAGTTCTTTCCGAACAAACTACAAGGTTTACATTTGTCAAGATGTGGTTGTCATTAATAGTATGGTTTCTTAGCAACATATTGAAAAAACTTGTGAACAGATCTCAGTGAGTTATAAGAGACAGGGATTGTATAAGTTCACATCTTCTTATCGTGCCCAAACTGTAACCATTTGTTCCTGAGTAATCTTTCAACAAATACACAAACCACATAAAATCCATATCTCTTGTAATGAATGAATGTTGTAAAAATTACTTTGTCGCATCTTAAAGGATTAGATGCCTAGACTTGTAAACAGATTATGCCCTGGCAGAGATTTGTGCTGTCTGAGTGTTTTCGAGTTGAAATATTTAACATATTTGTGTTAAGCTGTCAACACATTACCAGACGTCAGAGTCCATCCTGTGGACACCAACATCTTCATCAAATTGCACGGTGTCCCATTCACTAATTTTAAGATCTTTCAATCATAGTACAAATGATGTCAACCTGTTGGTGGTGTTACAGAACACTCCCAAAAAAGATTTCATTTTGAAGCAAAGTGAACAACTAACAACTCCTGCCTCCCAATTGAAACCAACACATTCACACTCGTGCTTTGAAACTGAAAAAGATGCTCCATGTCTGAGGTGTCATGTATGACAGACAGATGGCTCCACGCTGCTTGATGCACCACTCCCCAGTGTCACTGCTAAAACTGTCCCACACACGTGGAGAGTAAACCAGGCACGATGTAAGCACTTTGCTTTGCTGCATCACCGAGTGGCACCGGTGTCTTCTCATGGGAGGGAGGCACGTTGGCTGAGGGTATCAGCCATCATTTAATCAGCCCGCCTGAGCATCTGCTCTCTGGTTTTTAAATAGATCATGTAATGAGGTGAGGAGTACTCCTCCCTTCACACTATCCATTCACAGCAGGCTGCACTGTATGTATGAATTACAGGTGCATGCAGAATTCAGTCGGGACTCTAGAATGAAGGTCGTGATCTGTACACCGGCCAAGTAGCGATGAGGAAACGACGATTTACCAGATGGCTGCTTGAATAAATGAGAAATTGAATGAACTCATGCAAACACTAGCGAGCAGGAAGAGATTTATTCCTCTTTGGGTTGTGTTGACCAGAGCGTTGGGTCAGTTTGGGAATCATGATGGCACTAATGAGAGCAAAGCATTGGTTGGCAGAGCTTCAAACTTTTCTCCAGACAAATAATAACCACGTCAAGTCGAGCAGGTGCTGTAAGTCATTCAGGATGGAGTTTGGCCTCCAGGGTTTTTCACATCTGTTGGTACAGACAGTGTTCAGGCTGCAGAAGACAGTAGATTGATAAATACTGTCAGAAATCTCAAAGCACAGGAGGAACACATGTTTTATTTACCCTCCTGCTTCAACTAATTTGTGTTTTGATTGCAGATAGTTATTGGAATGGAACAAGTTATTTCCTGAGGTTCTGTTTAAAACATTTATTGGTTATTAGTGAAAAACTTGATCAAATGAGGTAAACAGTAGGGTTTAAAGCTACCACTGCAGTGCAACCGTTTTAAAGTCTAAGCCTTTATTTATTTATTTTTTAATAATCACTTTAAGGGACTCTGGTGCATAATCAGCAGCTCATTTTCTTCTCTCTTTACTTCCTATTACGAGAAGATCATTGAAAGAAGAGTTCATTTAGTGAAAGACGACTGAGATCAGCAGATCTCGCAGCCGAAGAGACATTAGGACATAGAATGCAGATAAAAACAATGTAAACTAATCAGGAACTGTTTCTGAGTTTAGTGAAAATGATTATAAGATGCACATTAAAGCTGATTATTTCCTTTTCTTGCAATACAAAGCTTAAAATTAGTTTGGTATCAGAGATAAGTGATAACAAACAAAAGTGTTTCTACCTCATACCGTACGATGAGGAGATGAGGCGCAGTGCAGAGTTTGGACAGAGATGAAGGGGCAGAACAAATGCTGGGTGTGCACACAGCTCGGATGGTCTGGCCTTCTGGCGATAATTAACTTTGACTGCAGGAAGTTAACTGTGTAACGAGGAAACCTCTGGCTCTCCGAGATGATAAAACACATGCTCATGATGGAGTTTATTGATATGCTGTATGTGCATTTTTGTAGAAAATGAGCCTGAAAGTCATCACTCAGGGGGATAAAACACATAGATTAGATGAATTTAAATGGATTTTTGTAATAACTATGATCTGTTAGTAGCAAAAATATTCTTGAATGTTTGGGAAATGTTAACTTTTTAACAAATAAAGCAAAAGTTTATAAACACTGCTTGATGCAGGGTGTGCATATGTACACCTAAACATGGACCAGCGGGACTCTGCAGCCTCACAGGCCTCCAACTTACGTTGTCTTTTGAAAATGCTGAGTTTGATTTATGAGGTCCTTCTCAGGACTGTGCCGTCAGAGAATATCATAGATCAGGTGTCAAGGATAGAGCACATTATGAGAGCAGAAACATCACCACTGAGACAATTATTTCCAATATTTCATCATAAGGGCCTTGAGCCTGTGTGTCTATAGACGGAAAAAAATCATGATCTTATAACTTGAAATTCTCAGGATAGTTAGTTTATGTATGAATTTATTTATGAAATATGAAGTTATCACAAAAGGCAAAGATGAAAATGCGCATCCAATATCTCAGTGTGTTCTGCCAGCCTCATTTAACCAAAGTGTGTGTTTTCAGTGCGATGGGGGTCCTTAAACTGCCCACACTCATCCTCATTTTTGTAATCATATGGTTTAGATTCACTTACTTCCATGTTTGGAATAATAACATGCTGCACCTTCCTGCAGAGATCCCAGGTGTGTGTGTGTGTGTGTGTGTGTGGGTGTGTGTGTGTGTGTGTGTGTGTGTGTGTGTGTGTGTTAATGGTTCAGGGTGCCTGCACTTGTACTCATGCATGTGTGCACCTGCTGAAATGTCTGAGACGAGAGGTGGAGAGAGGGAGGGAATCTATCAAAACCATTTAACCGCACATAATAGTCTCTCCTGACTCCTGGCTGGGTCGCACACCGAGATCATCTTAACATGGTTGTTACTCCACCTCATTTGCTTTTTCGATATTAGCTCGCTGCCTCGATACACTTTCAGACACAGTGTGCAACACATTGTGATTTCTGTTTGAACTGAATGTGTCGTTTAAGTCCGAGCAATGTGGGATTTTTTCCAAAAATATTAATATTAGGCCACATTAAAGGAGTAACAGTTGATGTACACACGTTCTTATTCTCTTCTATAAAACTATGACTTAGTAGGATATCATTAGCACTCCAATATTTAGAGGATACATAGGTATCCTGTTTACCTGAAGGAAGCTGTTTACGGGTCAGCTATTGTTACAGGCATCTCGATTAGAGGTTATTTCTAATCTCTGCTGTTTGATAAGTGATTTGATTGACCAGATTTTCACTAGATAGAAAACCTGAATTTCTTAACTCTTGTTTTTTCCTCAGCCAAGTAAAGTTTCCTCTCTAATATAAAGAAATGGGAAAAACAACAAAGATCTCATTAGAACATTGTCTCATCTCTTTATTTCTATTTACCTGCTGCTTAAGGCCATGTGACTTTCACAGCATTTTTAGCATCAGGTGATCTGTTAGGATCGCTTTGGAGGGGCCACATTTTTCCATGGTTGCTATGATACCGAATATCTACAAAGTCAGGTTTTCCACTTAGATCTGTAGATAGCTTGTTATCAACAAATACTGAAAGTTAAAACAAAGTACCTGCCTTCTATTCTATTCTATTCTATTCTATTCTATTCTATTCTGTTCTGTTCTATTCTGTTCTAGAAGCAGTATGAAGTTATCCTTCACTGTTAAGTCATTGTTCAACACTTGTGCAAGTAGGGTGTGATGGTTGTTGATCCTCCACTGTGATTGGACAGTGCACTTTTCCAACACCTTTTGAATCTCCTTGAGGAGAAAAAAAAATGTCTGGCTCTCAGAGCTTTGTCACATTGCCTACATTTTCACCCCTGTGTTCACTTGTTTGCTGCTCCCTACATAATAACACTCCTGTCAATACATCAGTCAATTGCGAACAATGAATTAAGATGATAGATGCTAATCATCATCATTTTGTGTCATTACAGTCAGCTGTAGAGTTACACAGTTCTCAGTTTGACATCTGTAAAATCCAGCATATTACATGGTGTAGATCTGTGGTACTCAATCCTGGTCCTAGAGAGAGCCGCTATCCTGCATGTTTAAGATGTTTCCCTCTTCCAACACACCTGATTCAAATGTTCAGCTCATCATCAAGCTCTGCAGCAGCCTGCTAACGATCCTGATCATTAGAATCAGGTGTGTTGGAAGAGGGACACATCTAAAACATGCAGGATAGCGGCCCTGGAGGACCAGGATTGAGTACCACTGGTGTAGATTAACATGCCAGAGATATTTTTATGGACTCAAATAAAATGGCACACAGTAAATGTAAAATAAGAAGGGACATTGGACACAGCTAAAAAGTCAGTCTCTAAGGTTTTTTAGTAGAAGCATTTGGAAAACATTATTATAAACAAGTTAACCTATAATATTAGCAAGTAGTCATGGCCTGAAGAAACAATGTCCACACAGTAGAAACAGTTAAAGGAGTAAAACTAAAAAGAAGTTTCTCTTCAAATAGCAATTAGCTCATCAGTAATTAACAGTAACAAGGATTATTTTATCACACTCGTGTTGCAAGCCAAGTCTGCTTCTTTATCAAGGTGGTGAGTGGGTAGTATGTGTGAGTGGCTTATGAAGAGAAACACAGTACATACGTGTGTCGTTGTGAGCAGCCACAGCAAGCGGTAGATGCTGAGAAAAGCGTTAGTGTTGTTGTTATTAGGTTGGATTTTTCTATATTTGCTGCAGCACTGAATAAAGTGCTGCTTCTCCACTGCAGAGTTGGCCCAGACTCTGTGTTGCTTGTTCCCAGCTGCCAGCCAAACAACCGTAGGCTTCCCAACTGTGGTTCGCGGCCATGAGACTGGGTGGGTAACAATTGCTGCGTCTGATAGTTACAATAATGGCTAGCTTGGTGAGTTCTAAAGTGATTCTATAAACAAAGTAATTAACATCTCAAAACACAACATCAGTAAAATAATAAGAAAGTGCATTTATAAAACTAACAGAAAATGCCAGCAAATGTTTTCTTGAGCTTATGTTCACCAAAATGGTGGATGTAATAGGTTAGACTGTCATGGAAACGAGCCAGTAGGAGTTGCTGTAGCAACAAAATGTTCGACTGAAAGCAAGCGCCAGCAGCAGAATAGCATCTGTAAGCAAATAAACAAGCATCGTTTATACAGAAAAGCTTAAAAATTGAGAACAGATTATACGTCAGATTATTGGCTGAATGCCATTTAAAGCCAGGGATTAAATAATATGTATATGGATTAATGGGACAACAAAAAGTACAATGTTGTTATGCAGGGAAAATCAGTTTAGAGGAGCAACTGTTCTTCAGTGTCAGTTTGGCTCTGTGTGAGGACAGAAGGAGTCGCATGCTGCACAGATTGTAAAGTGTCTCGAGGCAAGATTTGTGATTTGTGATATTGGATATAAAAAAATGACCTGACTTGACTTCTTCATTTCAATTAAAGCTGAAAAACTTTAATTTGTTTTGAGATAGTTTCTGTTCAACACGGGGGTTCAGTCCTCAAATACTCCCATTTTTCTAGTCTATTACTCCTGCAGTTCATGCCTCTGTTAACATCTTTCCTGGCTGATCCAAGCCAACAATCCTTTCAACCATCAAATCCCAAATCGTAGGTTAGTTTACTTCAGTCAAACAACCCCCTCTCACAGAGTCCATCTGTCTCGCCTGCTGACATCAGAGTGTGTGCACTGTAGGGGTCAATGATAAATTGATATTCTGGAACAGAAACAAGAGTTCAGGGCGGACTTTTATATCTGTGGTTGGAGCTTTGAGGTATTATAGTGATTACGATTGTTAACAAGCATTTTTCCGTTCAGAGGTCACATTTTCTTCAGTTGCTTTACCCTGTTAGTGCAGATGTACGCTGCGTTCACCAAACCGTGAGTGATTACTCTTGCAGCCAAAGTAATAGTCACATCATCTAAACTGAAACACTGAAGGGTGAACTTGCTGATTAAAGTTATGTGAACGGACCAAGTGAAGCTGATAATCATCTCAGCTGGAGACCTGCCCAGCTGGTGAACTCTTACTCTTATGTCCGGCAACACAGACTGTACAGATTAAGCTGGATTGTAACCCTGGGTGCCATCAATAATGTGTTTTTAACAGTAAACATGGTGGGCAATATGCATTTTACCAGTGCAGTGGACCCACAATCCACAGATTACTTCCAAAATGCAAATACTAGTTCTTTTTGAACAAATTTAAATATCAGTTTTGAGTTGTCAGTACAGAACAACATCAATAAATTTACTTGCACAGGCACCAAATATGAGAATGTAGTGATAGTGGGGAGAAATCTATCTATCTATCTATCTATCTATCTATCTATCTATCTATCTATCTATCTATCTATCTATCTATCTATCATCTTACCAAATAAAAAGTTATTGCATCTGTAACCTCAGTGTTTACTGCCTTGCTCACATCTGTTTGGATCCAGATGTTCGCTGTTATGTATGAGCTGTAGTTGCCATCTGCAAAAATAAACTTGTATGGGTATGTTTTAGTTCAAGGTAGTTGAATAGGTTTCTGGTATTAACTTGTCCCAAGTCATTCCAACAGTTCCCTTTACTCAACCTCCAATAACACTATAAACTATAGAAAATATATGTGACCTACAGAAAAATACTTTTTAATTGTCCGTCTGCTGTGCTGTCTAACAAAAGAAATTACACCTTCCAGATGTGTGGTGTGTTCAGTGAGCATTGCTCTACTTGTGTTATAAACAATATCACTTCTGCTTGATTCATTTGGAGTGGGAAAGTTTGGACAATACAATTATTTATTCAGTTAATGATGTAATCTGCACGGTTCCTCTGAGAAGCTCTCACTGACAACTACATTGATTGTTTTGTCCTGTGAATTACACCTTCGTTTCCATTATCATACAATATATTCACTGCAGATGAAATAACAAATAAAATACATTTTCAGCTTGAAGAATGGCATCAACCCTCAGTTGTTATATGGATCAATAAGTTCTTACTGAAATAAACCAGATTCATGCTGAGCTTTCTGTTGTAAACATATATGAACATGTAATAGACTAGATAACTCACATTCTAAACCATTATTATTAGAGAGGTAATCATTTAGCCATTGTTTGACGTGGATGGTCAGTGCCAAACTTAAAGCATAATTCAAGGTCTCGCTGTCACCAGTCATTGAGACAGGACGAGCCACCTTCAGCCTCAGGGAGGACACCTCCCATTAACTCTCTCAGCATTTTCACAAGACAAAGGCCACGAGACCCCTCATATCTACAGAGACAATGCAGAGGTGGCAGTTTCCTCTTTTTCTCCTTCAAAGTGGATTACATGAAAGAAAAATCACCCAGCAGACAAAGCTAATCTGCAGGTTATGGGGGAGCAATGTTGAGCCGTGCAGAAAGTGTTTCCTTAGAAGGAAAAACTTAGAAAAAGAGCCTCCAAGTCTTTTACTGGATGCCATTAAGACTGAAGTTAAAAGATGAAGCAAACAAAGGGTCATTGATTCATTTGTACTGAACAGTTTGCTCATTTAGCAGCAGAAACTCAAAGCGCTGCCATTTCTGGCAGATTGTCAGTTGGATTAATTAGTGTTTAAACTGGCATAACTTTAAAGTCTGCCAGTATTTGCATGAGCAAATGGTGGGTTTGTGAACAACTTGTTGACGGTTCAGCATCGTTTACAGCTCTTTGTCTGTTCTGTACATCACTGTCTGTATTTGGTCATCACTGTCATATTGTACATGTGTGCTTTGGGCTGCTTGTTTTCCCACTGCGCTTCCTCCTGCGCCTCAGGCTCCTTTTTTTTTGGGCATCAACATTGCTAAATGAAGCAAACTCCAGTCACAGTGAGTATACTCTCATATGCTTGCGGTGCAGTTACTTGACAGCAGTTTGACAACCTCTGAGAAGATGCCAAATTCAATTATCTTTAGAGTGTACCTCAAGCCCAAAGCAACAAAATCCTCAGCTGATCACAAATCAAATCTAATTTCTCTTCCAGAAGGCAGTGACCCAAGTTTGAAGTCTGACTGCGTACTAAAAGATAAACCCATGTCTTACTCTATTTGGTCCAATAAACATTCAGGATAGACTCTTTAAACCCCTTATCAAAGCAGGCAGGTCTACCACTGCACCGCTCCGTGCTATCAAAGTTGTGACGCATCCTGCTGGTGTTCATTAAGGACACAATGTGACCATTTCTCTCCTGGCTTCTGTCTGTCCCTCCAGGCACGGGAGGCCATCATGCAATTACCTACCTCAGGCCGGCAGTGGTCCCTGAACAATCAATAACTACAGTTCACTGGGCTTCCAGCAGTTTTATAGTTCTGACACTAAGTAGTGCAGCAGGTTGCAGGAGCTGGCTAGAATCAGATGGGGGTCCAATACCAGATATGTTTAGATGCCAGAGGCCAAGATCTGAAACTTCATTTAAAAAAAAAGTTAGAAAAAAAAAAACAAACTCTGATTTTTATATTCTTTCCCGTCACAGTGGTGATATTTAGGTTTAGCATGAATCTGTACGTTTCCAAGGAGATATATATATTAAAAAATGTTTCTTTATATACCCCGAACAGCTTTCTTAGAGATGTCCTCTGTTAAGCAATATGAGGTTGGTTTAGTTGCAAAGTCACGGATGCACCAAGGGAAGCTCAGCAATGTAAATACCACCACCGGTTCGACTACTATCTATTAAACTAAATCAATGTGCAGCCACATGAAGCTGATTTTAGTGCGTCATGCCGTGTCTATCTATCAACAAGGGGATTTAAAATTGACAGAAAAATACAGGTAGCATCTGTTCCTGTCTCTTATATGAACTGGACTGAATAAGAACCATTTACTCTACCTACCTGTGTAGAAATGTGGCTTAAACTGTATCTTCAGTTGCATCTCACAACAACAGGTAAATGCAAACACAATTACCTGAGTCGTACAGATGATCAATACAGTATTTGGTTTGTGGTGTATCAGCAGCGGTTAAAGGCAGAAATGTGCAAGAAAAGTATGAGTGTGTTTGTTTATGTGGGCGGGTATCAGTCCAGCCCAGGAGTCTAATGGTTTGGGGAAGAAACTGTTACACAGTGTGGCAGCCTGTGCAGTCTGATACTTGTTGTGATGATGATGATGATGATGATGGCTTTATACATGAACACATAAAAGTATTGCCACGGATTGCAAGAGAATATGGACAGTTACATATTGTACAACACTAATCAATATGAGCAACTGGACGTCATTGAAGATTCAAAAAGATGCTTCACCTCTCATCAACCATGTTTCTTCAGTACGTTTGACTGGTGAGGAGCAGCAGGTTTTATCCTTTGTGGCGTTGTTAACAAGGTTGTAGATACCACTGGGATCAAAGTGCTCCTGGCTGTTGTAATGACTGTCGCTGGATTGGTGAAGTGATCCCTTGAGATCAAAAGTTTGTTTGTTAATTCTCCAGGGAAGGGATGAGATTATTGAATATTCAGTTGTGGGTAATTAAGACAGAGTCCTCGTTTCCAACATTGAATTTTTTTTTTGAGTATTTTTACTGTAACAGTAGCTCTCTGCTGGAGTAAATCTTTGTCATTGTGAACAGTGTGTGTGTGTGTGTATCCATAGCGTCTGGCTCTTATTTTTGTTAAATTCTTGCCATGTAAACATCTCTGTTTCAGTTATTACTGACTTTGTATGAACACACACACACGCACAGCCAAACAGGTTTTCTGATTTGTAATTAGTGTCTCACCCACACTGTGTTGTACTGCAACTGACTTAACAACAGTAATAGTTAAAATGTGGATATTTTTCTCTTTCTGTTACATAACCTGCCAAAATAACAATAACACAGGTTGACAGCAGCTGTATGCGATCTGCTTTACTGGCATTTGAAATAAAAAAAATGTTAGAGACACAAAGACCTGAAGCAATTTTGAAGCAAAGCTGCAAAACATGCAACCCATCATCAATGTGGATTAAAATACTGAGGCTATAATAAACGGCTATTGAAGAACTTTGAAGACGTTTCATTCCTAAAAACATACAGTGAATACACTGTCAAGACAACAACAACAACAAAAACTGGCACCACTTTGTTTCCACATGTGTTCTCACTGAGTTTACAGCACTGGTGTGACCTGGTCTTTAAAACCTGAACTTGAAAAATCAATTGAAATCCACTTGCTGGTGTAGCACTAGACTTCTTTTCTTCTTTGAGTTTGTACACAAGCTTTGGTATTGACTGAAACAAACAGTGCCTCAAACACTTTGTATTACAGTCGTGCATTCTTGCATCCAAGCCACTAAAAACAGCAAAACCCCTTCTTTTGAAAAGTTGTATTATTGTGTGGTACGCAATCAGTCAGCTCAGTCATGGGAGGTTACAGTGCAAAGCCAAACCAGAGGAAATAAAGTCACAGAAAAACAGAAACTATGACACAACAGGGAGGGTCTGAGGCCACTATTTATTTACTTTTTTTCCCCTAAAGATACATCCACAGGCAATGCTTCAGCCCTGAGTTTAAAGCTGGGTGGCAACTGCTGCAAATCAAAAACACGCCTGTGGTCATTATTTCCACGAGGTCACTTACAGGCGGCGAGTGTCTCCTTCCTAAACTGGACCAACCCAACCTGAATGCTAACACGCAGTCTGTGCCACACATGAGGACGAGTCAACCACTCCGGTCATGTGTGACAAATCACATTCCCATATGGGGGTTTAGAAGTCACAGCGCAGATGTGGCTCATGATTGTTGTCCGGTCCGTGTGCACAGATGAAGGGAGCTTGATTGAAGCTATTATAAAGAATTTAATGGTAAAAGGATCATGCTGTATTTTATTTAGCACATGTAATATATAATTTGATGTGTGCTGTGGATTAGTTTAAAGGCAGTGATAATATTAATAATTGGTTACAGATTCATAATTGTCTAATACACTCAAGGTAAACTTTTACTTTGACTGGAGATATTTACTTTTATCCTCATTCTCGTGCAAACATATTTGATTTTCTTAGCAAAGTAAAAAATCTATAAAATAATTAATTTAAAGTTACATTAAAATCTCCCAAAGCAATATTGTATTTTTACATTGTTTTTGTAATGCAGCAATATTTCAGTAGCATCCTCATGCAGTGTGGTGCAAACACAGGATTTTATATCTTATTATTTTGTGCTATCGACTTCCATTGTTGTCCAGAAACTATTAAAAAAACATATCGATGAGCCACAGTGTTGAACAGAATAACACAGTAATTCATTACACCAGCACTGTGGCTACATTT
The DNA here is from genome assembly GCA_900323345.1 of Pseudochromis fuscus. Lineage (NCBI taxonomy): Eukaryota > Metazoa > Chordata > Actinopteri > Pseudochromidae > Pseudochromis > Pseudochromis fuscus. Next base: position 41,373 of record OOFC01020422.1, read on the forward strand.
AAAGTCAATCCACTGTACTGTCCTGTTGTTGGAAATGCTGTCCAGAGCTCCAACAGTGTATTAATCCACAGCCAAATGTATTTCTGTATTTATAGCTGTTTTGTGGACAATAATTAGTGGTAGTAAAGAGATATGTCAAGTAAAGATATGTGCAATATATACATATGTAAGGTTCAGAAGCAAGAAGGAATTTATAAAGAGGAGATATGGGTTTGAACAGTGATGTCATATGGCAGGAATGAGTTAACTAATGTGTTTAATTGTTAATATATATATATATATTTACTGTTTTTACCTGATTTATTATTTATATTTAAGTTTACAGAATTATTATTTACACATTTTTCAGTTTTGTTATATGAGCAGCTAAGTTAATGTATTGAATCTGCTGTTTTGGTTCACATTTACATTGCATTTGCTTGGCAGGGTCCCCCCGGCTCCTGATTGGTTGGTTCGGTCAGGTGACCATTTGTGTAAGGAAGTGTTGGTGAAAAAGTAGACTGAATGTAAACAAATCCATCTCCATCCTGCTTATTCATCCTTATTGGAAGTGATCCATTAACTACCACCAACCCTTCATGTTACACATATATCAAAAACCGTGACATTGATAAATAAGAAAAAACAACATTAGGCAAAGGTGGGCAGTGTTAGAAAGTATACTACAGCTGTAAATTATTTAATATTATGAATTTTAAGTCCCTGAGGAAGTTATTTTCTGATAATACTGAATTAATCTCTATTAAACTTCCACATCAACATTAACAGGATACTTCTAATAGTATTTCTCTCAGTAAATCACACATCTCCGTTTCACACACCTTTATTGTCTCATTTACGCCTCCTCCTCCACTCTGCCACACTTAACATCTATTCTTATCTCTTCCAGCAGATGTGTTTTTATAAGCACAGACATCTTCAATCCTTCAATTCCTAATATTTCCACAGGACCTCTTCTAGACCCAGGGGAGAGATAAAGGGGTTTTATGCCTTAAACGCCTCTCACCCATTATTATCGTGAGAATTACATGCAGTTTAATTAGCATGAAAACCATCGCTGCACGTAGCGACCCCACAGGCAGGACCTGACAAACCTCATCTCTTTATCCTGCAGGTTATAAAACTCCTCCGTCTTCTTATCCAAACATCCGTCCCAAATCCAAATAACCAGGTTCATGCTTCAGATTTTCAATTTTTTAATGTGGTGCAGCAGTGTGTGGTGAGGCTCCCCTGATAATCCAGGTGAGGTAAAACTTAAAAGGCCTCATGCTGTGCCCTAGTTAGAGCGCTGCTCATGTAGAAACAGAGGACACCTCATACCTATTCCTTAAAGACTTACAAGCAAGTCTAAAAGGATTAAGTCGTTGTTGTTTTTTGAATGGGAACACATATTACAAGCGCTGATAATTTCATATTTGTAGTGGAACCCCCCCCAGTTACATCTCAGGCTCTGAGACGTTAAATCCCATGTTGTTATGTTGAATTGGAAACCAGAGTGTGGAGGTATGCTGCTATATGTACTATACATACTGATGTGGAGTTTATTTGTGTGGTAAAGTCCAGCTATTACTTATTACCTCTGCCAGAGAGTTTATGTTTTCACCTTGGTTTGTTTTTTGCTTAGCAACAGTACAGGACTGGACTGATTTACACACACAGGCAGGACAATAATGTCAACAACCTGAGACAATCTGGTGGAGATCAGACATGGATTATGCCTTGGCTGAGGTTTGTGCTTATGAGTGCTTTTTAGTTTGGCTCTGTTCATGTGCTCTACTAAAACCAGAGCAGTTAGTTGGTCCATTATGTTCACAAGGTCATTGCTAATTTTGTTTGTTGGATGTTTTGTGGTGAATTTGCAATGGACTGACTTTCTGTGGCCAAAAACATCTTTGAGAGCAGTAAGAAGCAGCTGCCATTCATACAGAAAAACAATGCGTGAAACTCTTTATGAAGCTCTGTAAATAAAGCTGAGCAGAGGTACAGCTCAAGCTCACGACTAGTTGTCTTTAATACACTGTTTTCACATACACGGCTGTTAAAATATTGATTATAGGTCTACTAAGGATGCTAGGATTAAAGAGTAGTACATACAGTTTCCTCAGCCTGAACCGACCTCTTAGTTCATTTTTAAATTATGAACGAAAGAAATCTCCACAAAATCTCAACCTTGTCCAAGTGAAGTCATTTTTTCTTTGAATGCAGAAGCTGAGGTTAGTAAGTGAGGTGAATCAGCTCATGCTGGGTAAGTCAATGCCAGGAATAAATAGTGGGTCACAGCAGCATTCAGATGTCGGCTCTTCTTATCATTGTGAAGCAGAATCTACTAAGAGTTGGATTGTTCACCTGCTAATAGGAGACGTTAGCTGGGTTTAGACGGTCATGAGACAGACTACCTTCAAAATATTTTTTCTTCATGGGATTGCCTCAGTAAGTGGATTACATTGCAGAGGCATAATAAATTCAATCTCTGCTTTTGTGTCAAGTTGAGCTTTGGTGAACACTGGCACATGAATTCAGTGATTTTAACCCAAGTCCTTTTAACAATGCTGACTTTTAAGAGAAGAGAAAGAATCCGTGTACAGTCCAAAACAGAAGCTGCTATATTTGCTGCCATCCAATTGCAGTATATAACCCTGCTGTGACAGAATATTGTATGCAGTCAATGCTGCACTGCTGTTGTCTGCAGAGACAGGAGGATGTACAAATACCTTCCCCTAAAGGAGTCGTGTTAGCTTTTACTGCCTGGTAAAAGTTTACACAGGGACTGACAGTGCAAGTCATCAGCATATCACAAACTTGTAGCACCGCTGGGTTTGCTAATACATTTCACTGAGCAAATCTCAGGTGTAGCCAAGACATAGTGGTGGTAACACAAAAATATAAGTTACATCCAGTTTCCTCTCATTATGACTGATTATATTCCTGTCAATGTGATTTCCATTACTACTTCTTCAGTTTAGCTTATCTTTGTATTTAACGTTTATTGTTTGTATTCTATTTGGCGCTGTTTATTTAAATATTGTCTTTATACACTTTATGTTTTATATTATATTCATACAGTTCTAATATGTGCAACTATATTATTGGAGCAATCTGGCATCATAATTTCCGTTAGAATTAATTAAACTCCATCCTACCATTCAGTAACTCAGCTGAGATGCTCACCCTTTTCTTGGTCACCATGAAGAAGAAAAACAATATTTGTCACATACATGCACACTTGTTACACTGCACCCACAATGAAATGCAATTTACACTCAGGCTCCTAACATCATACCTACAGAAACAGGGGTCCTGTAACATGAATGGAGAGGTTGCAGAGTGAGGGTGTCGCCACTGTACAGCACTGTATGGGGGGGGTCAGCGCCTTGCTTAAGGGCACTAACCAGTCCACCCATCCTCTCCAGCCACCAGTCCACATTCTGCTTTTTGTCTGTGCTGACACGTGAACTGCCGACCCTCCAGGTCCCAACCCACTGAGCCACTGCTGCCCCACCATCAATTATCTTCAATCAAATGTTTCAGGATCATTCAGATGTTGCTTTGGGGGCTGCACACTGACCATTGTAAAGATGTTGCATGTAAGGTTTTCCTCTGATTACTCTTCTGTGTAGACCCTGTTGGTGAATCAGCTTCCTGCTTTGTGGCCATCCACTTCCTTGTCCACTGCTAATATATATTGGATACTAGAAATCGCAAGGTTTTACTGGTTTTCTCTTCTTCGTAGGCAGAAACTGTATTGTCAGATCGTGTCAGTAACTTAAGGAGCTCATGGCAGGAGTGTTACTACAAAGTTTAAAGAGTTAGAGAATAAAGTAATGAAGCTATAAAACTGTCACCAGCTGATGTTTCCTGATGACAATTAGTGGCATGCCTCACAAGTTTAATGTCTCAATTAGAGCTTAACTAGTTAATTAAGTTAAGCTGGAAATCTACAAATAGAGTCACAAATGTGGTGTTTTCTCTATTTTTATTTATTTAACAGT
>OOFC01020422.1:45381-83504 GCA_900323345.1 Pseudochromis fuscus
ATTTATTTAACAGTGCATTAACATTTGAAGATCAAAAAAATTTTTGATGTCTACTTGCTGAAGGGAAGCATGCTCATTTATTAAAATAATAATTTGCCCACGGGTGCCACAAACTGTTGCTTACAGCTGTATGCACCCAACAATAGCTTTACACACAGAGTCTGAAGCTCAAACGACGGCGTGCACAAACGTGATTGGACACACACACACACCCATCCAGCGGAACAACAAGCCGATACTGAGCTCAGGAAGCAATTGTCTTTTAGCCTGTGAAAATAAATTAGCTCATTCAGCGGTGGAAACTTTCACCGTCTGAGGAGAAAAGCACTTTAGTGACGGAGCGTGTGCATCCTTCTCCCATCAAGTCAATGCCATTTTCACACAGAGGTGGTTTAGAAGCAAAAATAGAATAATCCCTTGTTCACTTAGGTTTGATATTTGACTTGGGTGCATAATACTGCATTAACAAGTCATCGCTCCTGAAAGGTCAGCCACCGGGAATCACAGCCAACTATTCGCTGTTCACGGTTGATTACACAGGTAATGAATTGCATTTGCTTTCCGTACGATAACCGAGCTGCTCTTTTGTGTGTTGTTCCTGTGTGTTTGTGAGTGTGAGCAAACCAATCTGAAAGTGGTCATTGATAAATTACATCTGAATAAAAGCTGCAGAGACATGTCCAGATAAGCATAATTCAGTACAAATTTATATGGCTTAATAAAACTGTTAAAGGCAGCAGATCTTTAAGAAGCTAAAACACTTCTGTTTAAAAAATTAACTCAAATATTAATTATGGAAGAAAGTATTTGTAGTTCTTACCTTTGTTTCACCTGGTTGCAGTGCTCTTTTTTTTTTAGCTTTTTTCTGACAGGGATCTGTGATCAATTTGTAGTGAAATTATGTTTTCTTCTCTTTTGTGCATTTGTGTGTGACAGACAGTTTGTTACTCACTTGGTTCGCCTGTATTTCCTGGACAAGTAACAGGTGTGAGGTGCACAGAGTGTTACATTTATTGTGATTTACAGATATGCAGAAATCAACAGTGAAACATCTGAAGAAGGCATATAATGAAAAATGATATATGTTGTTGCAGTTTTTTTACAGATGTGTATTGCAGTACAGCAAGAGTTTGTACTGTGAAGGAACATTTCACACAACCATCCAACAACAGTCAAAATGAAATGAGCAATAACAGAAAACTAGCTTCCCTTACACTGACCCTGTATTTAGAAAGTTCAGAAAACAATCTTATTTTTATTAACCTGGCCCCTTATGACGTCCCTCCCTGTCTGAAACAGGCTACTTTGCCCTCCCCCCGTATAAAGTGTAAATATATAAATCTAATCTAGAACAGTATAATGGACAATACGAACATCCAAAGCAACAAAAATTACAACAGAGCATCTCTATTTCATCTATACAGTCTTTCGTATATATGCACATGTGAAAAGGTGCATGTGTGGAAAATGAAGTCAGCTCAGCACCGAGGTTCAGTCACAGCATTCAGTGCATGATCAGGGGTTACTTACATATGTTCACTTCATTATTTATAACATTGGTCATATTTAATTTGTATTCGTTACAAAAAATAAATAGAAACTCATCATTGGCCCTCTTTAAGTTCTAAATTTTGGAGTTGAAGCTGCGGAGTTCAGTCTCATTCCAGCACAACTTCCTGTTGCTGTTGTTTCCTTTGTCCTTCCTTTGGACCGCGGTCAGTACATACTCACCACTGATGCTCTGACCTAGTTGTCTGGCCATAACCATTTCACACTTGTCAGAGTCGATATTTCTCTTGCATCCAACACATCAACTATGAGAGCTGATAGTACATTACTGTCTAATGTATCCTGTAAATATATGATTGTTACAAGATAATAACCATTATTCACTTAATCTGACTGGTTATAATGATTTGGCTCATCTGTGCATATTGATTATAACTGACTGCACACAGCTGCATGAACTGAACCTGCGTTTTACTGCGGGCTGCCGTATCTTATTTTCTTATCCTCTGTCCTTTGACTGACGAGCTGTTCAGTCTCCCCCTAGAAGACCTGTTCTGCTCCATGTCACTATCAGGGCAGATGAATTATTTGTCTCCTCCTTCCATTAGTGGGGTGGGGATAATGAGACATGGCAACTGAGGGTTCAACACGGTGGCAAAGACATCGCCTTGAATCAGGAGGACTGTTAATCATCACAAAGCACATTTCCTGCACTGCTGCTGTCATTTCTCTTCCCCTCCTGATTTGTATGGAGGGAAGGCAATAAATGACTTTTAAATGCTTCTTAAGGTCCATTATCAGTAACTGGAGCAAACAGCAGTGCAGGGAGATTGTCCTTTTTCTCCAGATCCATACTCCCCATATCTTAAATTGTAAGAACGACCCTTTAGAAGTAAGTTATATTTGACCATGAACAAGCTGATAAATGATGTCATCTAATGACAGATAACTGCAAAATAATACTTAGGCAAACCTGATTAGACAGCTGCCAGACAACCATGACATATTAAGCTTCAGTTTAGTCATTTTTTTCATGTGAAAACATTAAGAGGAATTAAATTAACAATATTTAATCATCTCACAGACGGTCAGACAGCCAATATTAATAGTCTGTACTGTTTTGTTTGTTTTAAGATGTTTTATTGACATAAGTAACTTGATTTTTACAACATTTTTAGCAAATGTTTAAGCAAAAGTACCGGAGCCCATTTCTGTTCCTTCACCTTGTATATGCTTTCTGCCAGTTTGCCTTAAATGTTTTACATCAAGCCACAGGCAAACTTTCACATACACGCTCTTGTCCAATAAATCTTTTAGCACTGTCCTTCTGTGGTGTACTCAGCAAGGTGTGGGCACTGGGAATTGAATCAGCTTACTTCACATGCCATTAAGTGGAGAAGGTGAGAAACAAATCCACCTGCCTAGTTGTTGCTAACACAATATGCACTCCATCAAACAGGTCCAGTTGGGGCACAATTTAGAAAGGTGGAGGACACTTCTTGTGCAAATCAAGATTGATATTGCGGGAGTGTTTCCACTCTTGGACCTTGATTGCCAATGTATCTTGTGAGAATCGAATGCAGCAGCAGCAAAGTGTTCAATTTCATTCACTAAACCTGTTTTGCATACAGTCTGTTTTCCGTTCTCTCTTGTACAACTACTTTCCTCTACTTTCCACAGAATTAAGGATTCCAGGCATTCGCAGCTCGCTGGATTGGCATTTGTCTCATCTTTTTACTTGTCTCTAATGATTTATTTCCATCCAGTAAATATCAAGGTGCTGCACACTGCATAAAAACTCTTTCCTACCTTCTTTAGCTACATCTCTATTTTTAGTGTTCGTTTATTACTTAATTCCTGTTTTTTTATTCAGGTTTTCCATTATCTTTATGAAACACTTCCATAAGAAATGGACAAATATCCGTCCACCCTTTGAATCCATGTTATTAAATTTGCACGGTGATCATTTAGGATTCTGTACAAGGTTCCCACAGCCAAGTTGAATCTTTCATGCAGTCTACTTCGTATTATGCATTCAACAATAGCTCCTCATCAGTCTGGTTTTGACACAAGATGACAGCTACTTGTTAATCTACATGTTCTGCTCATTCAGGATTCTCATGGTAGCAGAGTTCACGATCAGCTCTTCATTGGTTCTTCAGCATCACCTGACTGCACTAAATTCATGGTCTTTGGTTGGATCATTCCCCTAAACCATGGATTATATTGTTTATTTATGTATTTTTCCCCCCAGTATCTGAATCTGGAAAATATTGTATGATTGGGAAAGGTTGGATTTAGCACAAGTGTTGTGTATTTGTGTGATGGGATGTGGGCTCCCAGCCTAGTATCTAACTTTTTGCATCCACACTGATCTTTCTCAAAACCGGTTTCCTAACTTTAACCAAATTTGAGAGTTAGACAACAAGACTGTCACCACTTCAATGTTTGTGTGGTAACTCTACAGCCAGCAGGTGGTTATCTTCGCTAAGACTTAAAACAGAGAACAGGAAAGTGTGGCTGTGTTCAGAACCAACAACATCTTTCATCTACTATTTAACACCAGGATCGTACCAATAGTCTCAACTATCGATAGGCAAAAAAGCAAAGAGGTGTATGTCCTTTCACCACAACGAACCATGATTACCTTATCCAAACAGCAGCTGTCATGCAGATATTGAAGACATCAAGGATTATGGTGCTGGGTGTAAAACATCTGTTGAAGGTAACTGGAGAAAAATCATAGGAAAAAAAAACAGGAAGGAGAGGATGCTTGAAACATTTTGCCATGTTCTTCATGTTATTAAACTTTTTTTTTCAACTGCTTTCTTGGATAAAATGCAAACACCAGTCCTTCCATCCTCCACATTGTGAATTCCCAACTAGCTAAGACTAGATCCTAAACTTCTGATTCTCCAGAATTAAAATAAACATCATTGCTAAAAAATACTGGGCTACTATACTACACAGTATCAAGTGGAGGGAGGAGTCTTTAATTCCCAAACTTACAAAAATAACTTTTTACCCCATATCAATTGTGCTGACAGTGTTTCTTACTGGGCCCACATCTTCTGCTGGATGTTAAATGGACCAATGCAGGAGCAGCAGTATCTCAGCTCTCTTAGTTTTGGTACAATGTGCTCCATTACCACTTTATAAACATTGTTACCGCCTCATAAATAAACTGTGTGAGGAGTGAACTTAAAATAAAACTTTAGTTTTTTTCAGAGTGACCAGCCCCGTTTCAATTAATCCATTCCCCCCTTACTGACAGATTCACTCCACTTGACAAGAACACATTGCAGACAATTATTCTTCTCCACTGCAGCACTGTATAAAGACGTAATATGAATAAGACGTGATTGCATCGCTCAACTAAAACTAAGCAATCCCCAACAATCACTCTCTTCCCTGCTTTCTTGCAAATGTGCAGTTTCATCTGAAAACTGTTTCTCCTCCTTCTCATTTTCTTCAATTAGAGGGATTAGAAGAGGAGTTTTCCACAGAGCGGAGCTGAGATCTGTAAGAGTGTCTACAGTCAAAATAATATATTCATCTTTACCCGGCACATTCAGCTTGGATGTCTGTGCTAAACCAGTATTACTGATCCATGTCTAGCATTAAATGTGACCATTTCTAGTAATTAACCAAGACATAAGTCGATTTTTACGGGTCTCAGGCATGAGGCGAACCACTGAGACAGTCTTTTTTTTCCCATTTCTGTCTCTTGCACTGTCTCTTCTTATGCTTTTACTGCTGTAAAAAAGTAAATGACAGTTTTTTCTTCTGAGCAATTAAACACCAAACCCAATAGCAGGTGCATACAGTAGTTAATAATATGATCATTCGGTCATTCATTTAAGCAGTTTACTACTACAATATACAAGACTTTAGCAGCGACTGTGTTAAGCCTTGGTCCCAAGTGGACACCTAAATTTAGGAATCTGCGTTTCTTTGAGGTCTGTCCGAGTTGTGGAGGTCGCAGAGGTAAAAAAAAGTTTTAAGGGCTTCATGAGGGGAATGGTATGAGTGTGTCCTCCTTGTGGGCGCCATGTGTCTTTCACCAACGTTTTTCTTCCCACGACCAAAAAAAACAATCAGAGCTGCAGAGCTGCAGAAATCATACTGCACGCTTGACAAAAGGTGGGAATTTGTAGAGTTCGTTGATCATGATCAACATCCTGTGTATGTGCTTACTGGCGGTCTACAGACATGAAGGTTTGCAAGATGCACTTGCGTGATCCGTGAGTTTGTTGGTGTTTTTTTACGCATACACAGCCTGCAGAAGAGAGTACGGTCGGTTGGGATGGAGTCGTTAGGTATTCAACAGAGAGGCAATGTAGTGGTGATTCATGTGTTTACAAAGTAGCCAAACAAATGACAGTTTTGATGAAGGAGTTAATAACACATGATGAAGAAAAGGGTTTGTTTCCTTGTAAATGGGTTGAAGGGTGTACACCCAGTTGGTAATGGCATGCTTATGAAAGTAAAAAGAGTTTTGCAACTTTACCTTTGATCTCTGAGAAATGTTATATACGGTAAATACATTTCCTGTGACTGCTCTACAATGAAATCCTTCTCATTTTTTATTTATGAGAGCAGCAACAGTAAATATTCCTCTTCTTCTTTTACTGCATTTAAAACTAAATCCAGATTAAGAATGGCAGACTCCATCACTGCCAATGAAAACCATTATATACTGGGTAATTACACAATGTACAGGCGCTAAATGGCTGTTGCTGCTAAAACAATTGTAACACAAATGCAGTAATTTTGTGGTAAATCTCTCATAATAAATGGAACCACAAAAAGAAAAGACTTTCAAGCTTCAGAAAAAAAAAACAACACATTAGTGAAGTAATAAGTAATCCACACACACCCCATCTTATCTCTGAAGTCTAACCTTTAAGGAAAGCAGAAAGCAGTTGAGATGAATGACAGTCGATGAGAGCTCCTCTTTTCACCCCGTTTTGTGTGTGGAGAAGGTGAACCTTTGTGTCATGCACATAAATACCTGAAGCAGCCTAATAGCAATGCATCTATTCAACCCCAGAAATGGATGAATCTGCCCCTTTGGAGGGAGATTCAATAGCAGCAACAGCACAATAAATGGCTAAAATAAAGAGGAAGCAATTTCACATACACCCACCGGAAAATGGCATTTGGACCTTGGCAAATGACATTTACAAAGAAAAGTCAGCAGTACAATTACAAAGTACATTTTAGATACTCTGCTCATTCAAGGTGAGATAATTAAATGCCTCATTTTGTTATTATGGTGCGAGTTAGACAATGACAGATTGACAGTTGGAGCCTCGGGGAGATTGAAAGGAGGGAAAAGGACGACGATGTGAAATTTTAGTTGTATTGTTACACTCCAGGTTTGCATTAGTGGAGGCTGAAATAATAGCCTTGGTGCAAAAATCAAAAAGCTTTAAAAAAAAAAAAGAAAGGGAAAAACCCTGAGAGAAACTAATTTTGAGTGAACCAAGGGCTATAATCTTAGAAAATGAAAAGTCATTGGGTTTTTAAAATTATTATTCCTGTAGCATTTCTGTCTACAATAGCTGAGGATGCTTGAGTACAAAATAATGCTTACGTTGGAAACTGCAGGTGGTAAATCAAGGCACAACCATTTGCAGCTCTTTTAAACTACTGCCGTTACAGGAAACAAGTGCTTTGATGGATTGACTAAAATAATAACCTTCTTCAGAGTGACTGCTTTGGTCACTTTTGGGACATTTGTGCATATTTTTTAAATATTTAAAATGAAGTTAGACAGGTAAGAGGACTCCACAGGTATTCTTGATGAATACCTGTCAAGACCTCAAGACCTGCAGCTAATGTGAACCACACATCTGATAGTGATTATAGAAGAAGTAGAAGTATAGCAGTTTCAGCTCCTTCAGGTGAACATTTCAAATTAAGAAACAAATGACAAATCCAATGAGGTAAAAACACAAGCATTAATAAAGAAGTCAAAGCAATAGTTATGGATTCATGGATACAAATACTGTATATTAATTAGAAAAGTAATAAATAATAAAAGTAATGTTACCATTTTGTCTTTATAATGAAAAACCTAAAGAAATGAGAGGGGTTCAAACACTTCTAAAGTACATTACTATTCATACATCACACGTTTTTGATCTGCAGCTTGAATCATAATTGTACTGTCAGATAAATGGTTCTCTCAGCAGGTGTGGTACAGCCATCTGTTATTATACGCACTTTCAAGTTATGAGGAAAAAAAAAAAACACTTAGTGGAAATCATAGACTGTGCCTAGACTGCTAACGTTACGTCATCCAGTGGTTTGTGGACTCACATGTTGAAGCCAGAAGTTTGGCGTTTGAACGTCGCCACATTGGATCCAGAAGTGACCATATTTGGATGTGAAGGGAGGAGTGAGGAGGCGGATCTAAACTTTGACAAGGAGGACGATGCCTAATGTGCCCTAATATCTATGATTTTTTTTAGATGGACCACCAGATCACTATTAAGAATAATTCCCTTTAGCAAAAGACATCAGAATGAGTTGTGGAAAACTTTTTTTTTTAATTGAAGTCAACTGGACTTTTTTGTTATTTTCTCCCTGAAAACCACCACAACTCACCACTAGAACTAACGTCACAGGACCACATCAGATCTGTGGAGCAGAGAGGAGACTGTCACCTTCTTCACACTAATACATGTAAGAAACAGGCAGTATCTTCTCTTCACTATTTCATTCAAACTTCCTGTTTCACTCTTGACTTCTGCAGTTTGTTTATCTCACCAAGCAAATTCATTATCTTTGCATAACTGCAGAGCATGAAAAAATAAACATCACTTCTGTTTATTTTACAGGTTGTCTCCATGCATCTCATAGTGGTTTCAATGGACGCCTGACTCGTGTTTCCACTGTATTTTGTGACTTGAGATGAGAGTCTCCAGCTAAGACGCTGATTATTAGAGCTGGTCTCTCAAATAAAATTCTGTCTGCAACCACATGTAGGATAACTCCACTGTGGCTTTGTTTCGCTAACCTACAATATTTTAGTGCTAGTGCAGAACTTGCAACAGCATTCATAAGGTGGTGCAGTGTATTTGCCTTGAGGTCATGTCCAATATTCTGCTGGTGAGTGTTGCAATATTTCTAACAATGAAAACACTTCCCAAACTTTACCCACATAGCTTGAGGTACCTAAACTAAACATAAATTACACGCAACAACACAATCTTGTATTGAATATTTTATTAATCTGAATCTGAGGAGAATGTTTTCGAGTAGCTAATAAAAGGTAACAGAAAATGATTTGGAGCAGATAGCATCTGAGTACCAACATGTTGTGTGTTTGTGCGTGTGTGTGTGTGTGTGTGTGGTTGAGTATTAAAGTCTGAGCTTATTTATTTCCAGTCCACAGGCTACAAATCGTTGGATTGGTTTATTGGGAACAAACTCCAGGCTTTGGCTAACTTGGTTGCCAAGAATGACTCGTTTGAAATGGCTTCACCACCATATTTTCCTTTGCGTTCTGCCTTAATTTTTAGCAGATGAAGAGCGCAACTCATGATCTAGTGAGACTTTGTTTTTAAAAGAAGTTTCCCTTATATAAGCAAGGAGGCCACGGGGACTGCATTTAACCTCATTATCACCATGGTGAGAAATAAGAAGCAGGGAGACATTTTACGAGTGGGGACAATGTGTCTTTTCTGATCTCGTACTCCCACATGGGCGCCCGAAGACGCCCAGCATGTGGCCACCAACCTGTGACCCTGTTTCAAAATGAGCAACTGGTCTGAGTCCAACTTGAAAGATATACTGGTGGGAAATGATACAGACTAAACTAAACTTCTTAAGCTGGATTACGCTGCACTGGTTTGGTTTCCAGTTTGTGAAAATAACCAGAATTGACAGTTGCCTTAAATTAGGCTGGAGCTGACACATTCATTACATTGTGCAGAGCTTCATGGAGACAGCAGAACATCAGAAAGACATAATCACAGACGGAGGAGAAATCAGCTGTCAAATATTAACTGGAAGGACTGAGGAGTCTTTTCTTGTTGAACTAGGAGTCAAATGCAGTCACAATTCTCACATCTCCCCTTGGAAGCAGAAGTGACTTTGAAAGTATATATATATATTCAAATTTAATTATGGATGTTTGAGTTTGTGAAATTTTGTAGATAGAAGTCTTTTCAAAGCTGTCATAAGCAGCCTAACAAAAGGAATGTCAGCAGTGTATGAAACATTAAAAGACTCTTCTTGTGACCTTCACTTTCTGTTTTGTTGCCACTGTGACGCTGTGAGATTCACGCCTTTATCTAAAACAACTCTACATGAATGATAAGCTAAACGGAGGCAAACACAACCTCTGCACCGCAGAGAGAAAATGCCCGTCTCAGTGCTTTAGCTGAAAAATTGAACTCTGCTTTGCCCTCTATCACGGCAAGGTTTGTGCTCTCATCATCACTGAGAGAAAAGAGAAAATGAAACACATCCACAGAGACAAAAAATAAAAGTTTAAAAAAAAAAAAATCCCTTTTTGACCTTTTGGAAATGGCACCTGAGAGTAAATACTTAAATAAATGTCTGCCCAAGTGCTTTTTGATGAATGCTACAATCTGAGATGTTGGGTAATTTTATTTTAGCAGATGTCAAGGGAGAGGGCCAAATGGAGGTGTGCATAATGCACTCTGTCGTCTTTTCAAACCATTGACCTTGACAGTGGTAATATAACCTCACACATCCCAATGAAACCCCAGCAGAAGCAGCACACAGTGGTCTTGGCTTTTGTGCTCTTTTACCATTTGATCATCGACGCCCTGAAAGGAAACTATGAGCATCGCTAGCTCAAGCTATGGACTAAATCTGACCAATAATGGCTTCTGTAGGAAATAAAAGGAGGGCAAATCTTTTCAGTAGTTACAATCATAATGACACTCTCTCAGAATATCATCCAAACCACACCTATGTTCAGATTGATCCCGGTACCAGTAGATAAACCTGCTTCTGTAAACCTGTAATGGAGAGATATAGTTTTAAAAAATACACATACACACAATAAATATCTAGTTTATTAAGTGTCTTTGAGCAGCAGAAACACATTGCATCTACTGTGATGGACTATGTTCAGTGATGTGTGACATGCTGGTGATTTATCTTCAGTCAAACAGGCAACTCATTTCCTGGAGTAGATCAAGAGATGACCGACAAGGACGCCAAGCCTGTAAATACATTATTTTGTCTTTGGCTTATCTCTTTGTCTAAAGTGTTGTTAAATGTTCCAGTAGAAACAGTAGAATTACATCTCAACTCAAAAACTGGTTTTCATAGTAATTAAAAAATAAATTCTTATAAAACAGTAAAACCTTAAACACTTGACAGTTTGCTGATGTTCCTTATACATATAGATGTAGTTCTCCTTGTGAAAGGCTGACTCCTGTTTGTCACGATATTGTGAAAGAAAAAATATCTGCATTTTTTTCCAGCTTATTTGGTTTTTTAATAGATAAAAATCATAATAAAATCACAGAAACTGATGAATATAAAATGTTAACTATAAAAAGCCTGAAACTGCCAATAAGACTGTATTCACAAATTTATAATTATTTTACAATATATTTTTTTTAATAGCTGAAATACATTAAATCAAAGTAAAACTGGCTTTAAAATTTGATTTGTAAAAAGTAGTGAGAATTGAAATAAAGCATTGGTTCTAGAATTTGTTTGTCTCGTATAAGTCTTAACAACAGAAATATTTAGGAAATGTATGCTGTTGGGGTTTTTTTGTTTTGTGGTTTGTGCAAATATTCTTAAAACAAAAATACACAAGATCATATGTAAAATTAAATCTCCAAGTGTGGCTCTTTATCAAGACACAAAAATCTGTCTGGAACATTATAATCCCCGCAACACATGAAAAAAAAAATTAAAATCTTAGACTAAGCTTCTATTTGTTATTCCCTGTATTTAAAAATCAGATTCCACATCTGAGTTTTGGAGCTAAGGTGACCTTTGTGTTTGGATCAGAGATTGTGCCTTTAAAGCGGTTATCAATGAGACCACTGTGTGTGTGATTTTGGCAGCATCTTTAATGCTCAGCACTCACTGCTTTGATGCCTTTGAGGTGAGTGTGTCGTGCTTCATGTGTCCTGCCAGAGACACAGCACGTGCTGATTCCTGTCTGTCCAACAGTTTTCCTCAGAAAAAAAACGAACGTAAAAGCTTCCATAGATGATTCAGTGTCACGTGAGCAACAAACATGAACACTGTAGATTATAACCATTATAACCATTATAAGCAGTAATGTTTTAAACCTGAATCCCACTGTACTGCTCTGTATTGGAGACATTTGCCCTGTGCCTCCTGCTGTCACGACTTCTCTTTTTTCCTTTTCATGCCCCACCATAGCAACTTGGCACTGCTTCTTTTTATGATTAAATATGAAATACCTGTGAACAGGTGAATTATATTTTATTGATATGGAGTCAACAGCCTGTTCCAGTGTCGTCAGAAGTACTGTGAAATCAGATAAAGCTGGAAGGTTATTTTCTGTATCCATACTGTGCTCACTCTGCTAGCACGCCGTTGTAATTCTGTTGTGAAGCAGCTGCTGCACATTAATCTTAAGATAATCGAGACTTGCTTTTTGTGTGTACACTTCACTCTGCTGAAGAGCTTTGCCTGTGCTCCCCTGGTCTTCTTTGTAAAGTGAAGAAATAAATAGCTGTGGGAGTTTAATGCATTCATGTTCCCTGTAAATTGACTTTTAATATATAAAAGATTAAAATCCGGAAGAACCATCAATAATTGAAAGAAGCATTAAGCAAACAACGCACAGCAACAGCGAGATCAAGAGGAAGACGGTTCGGTGAGACACAAAAGACACAATTAACGATAGAAAGAAGCAGCTGCTTTGAAAGAGGGCAGAAAAAACCAAAAGGCAGCAAACAACAGAAATGTCTGAGTCAGAAAGACAAACAGTCGGGTAAATCCTCTCCTGCTGGTTAGGCTTTAATTGAATTTTGCCTTGTTAATTTATAACATGTCTTATTCATGCAGTCTATTTTGGATACAGTGTACGTGTAAAGGCTGGTTCCTTGTCTTTGAATAAGACCTTGTGCCTCCATTTTATCAGGATCAAGTGTTAAATCATTAAGTTCAGCACCAAAATTTGGGGAACTTTTTTTTTATTTTTTAGATTATTTCCTTATTGTTTTGAGGCTTCAAACAGAATTGGGAGCAGAGTGAATGGAAACCACTGAAGAGCAGAACTGTCAATCAAACAAACCACACCCCTAAACCATGGTCCTTTTTTAAACCTAATATCTACTGAAGAGTTTACTGTAGCTATGACATCAGAATCACATTTATTGACTAAGTATTTCAAAATTGAACATGACTTTTTTTAAATTGATGTCAAATTGAGCCATCATCTAGTGGCCGTATGGAGTATTGCACTTTTCTCACTTCTACATTGGCCTCCCTTTTGACACCCAGCTGCCTAGTCTATATGCAGTCTATGGACAAAAATCAATACATTATGCAGTACAAACTCAACACTTCTTGTAACCATTTCAAATTAAAAGCCCTCTAGCCTTATAGTGGACAGACCCTCTTCATTTCTGTACAGGACATTTGTTGTGAAAATTTGCCAGTGCACGATATTATGTTGAATATATTTACCCTTGTTTTTCTCAAGCCAGTGTTTGTTTGTGCCAACCACAGAAACATCCAACACTGGAAACCTTGCTTTTAACCGAGTACCATGTTTTATTTATTGTATCTTAATGAACAGTTTGTAGTGTTTGTGCCTGTGAATCACTGATGTGTTTACAGAAGAAGATTTGTGAGTGTTTACGAGTTATATTTGTTGGTTTTAAGTTGTTTTTTTGATTATATATTTTTGATATTTATACATGCTCACCTTTTACTACTACTTTTATTGCCCATCAAGTGTCAACTCCAAATGCGTAAGAACACAGTGAGTGTGGTACACAACAATGAGTCCCATTTTTGCACTTGAATATTTCAGTATTTATTAAAATTTGAAAGGAGAAAACAACAGTTTATCCTTCCTTCTATAAAACCTTGTTGCTAGTTGGCACAGAGCATAAAGCTTTGCTAAGTTCACTATAAGGACCAGAAATGGTTACAAATGGCTTGTAACATACAATATAACTGCAAATATGTGTTTTGTGTAGCAGATTATCAAGAAAATTTAAAAGAGTGAGCCACTACATTCAGCTAAGCTTTAGATGTGGTGGTAGGTGGACAGAGAACAGTCACCTCCACTTTCATAGTCAGTGTACATAAATTGGTTATATAAATTTCTCCTCTAATTCCTCTGAAAGAAAGATAATCATTGTATTTCTTAAATGTTAAACTGTTGCTTTAATTATTTACAGCACCTTCTAAACATATGGGAACACTAAAGTGAAAAATTGCCACTGTGCTGCATTTTACTTTGAAGACCAGATTTGGATTTGACTGGACTGTTTTCTGTGAATACATATGTTTTATTTTCTAGTTGCATATATTATGAAATACAGTCGAAACCCAAAATACACATTCAGGCTGTTGCACGCTCTTGTATGTGATAACTGTATCATTTTTCGCTGGGGGGGTCGGGATGTTTCTGCAGTTTGCTCTCTGCAGGCTGGGAAAATGTATTTGATCTCATTTCAAAGCCTCATTGAACAAATTGAGAAATTATCTCAGTTAATGCCACTTTTTCACAGCATATTTATGCTACAATATTTTGTGTCTCAACACTTTTTAAATTTTCTTGGAGCTGATGGCAGTAAAAAAAAAAAAAACGACTGACATGTCGGGTCATTGTCAGTCCTCATCAGCTGCATCTCACCAGTGGAGTCAGTTTTCCAAGAGGACATTACAGTTTGCCAATGGACTATCGATGGGCACATTGATGGGTTAATGTGGACGGCCTCTGGGGTGACACATTTATGTTTTTGTTTTATTTTCCTGCATGCGTGTCCAAACTAATTTAAAAAGACAGATGGCTATGCTTATTAAGTAGCATCTAGAGAGACAATTAGAGAGAGAAGTGAGGGCTACATGCAGGAGCTGCTGCTCAGAGTCCTGCACCTATTGGGAATCAATGACCCCCACACAATGAATTCAACTTGTTGTAACAAACTGTATTGATTCTTGACATCCAGCGGCCTTTATTGTTTTGTTATTAAGGGGAGTCATAAATCTGAGCTCGAAACTTCCTGTCATTGCTGTAAAATATATATATATTATTTTCGTTCTTCCTTTTTAGTGTTTGTGGATTTTTGATGGGGATCAAGTAAACATAATGAAAGCCCCGGAAAAGTAACTCAGCACTTTCTGTCACCTCAAGGCTGCCACACCTCGTACTGCACGAGCAGCTTCAGCAGAAAGAACTGCTGCGACAATGAGTGATATGTTGAAATACAATACATCAGCTCCAAGGAGGTGCTTTATGCTGCGGTGCCATTCAGTTACAATTACTGCTGCATGCTACAGATTTGATTCAGTACATCCTGGGCAAAAAAAAAAAAGAATCATTGCTGGAAAGCTATGTTAAACAGAGCTATTTGAAATATTTATTTGTTTACATTTACTGTAGCTCCGATGGAATAATTAAAAAGTGTTTTGTCTAGAGGCTCATTTCTTTGTAATTTTCCATCTATCACAGCTCACAGAGATCATTACTGTCGGGCAGGTGTGAAGACAGCAGTATTAGTATCAAGCCAGTCTCTCAGGTGTATTTCGCATCCACTTAGAGCTTCTCACTTTGTCTCTTGAATGTAATCTCATGTGAAAAGACAGCACACAGCAGGTGAGACTCATCTGGTTCAACAAGACTGTATTTCTCTTTACAGAGATGTGCTGCAAGCATGATAGTAACAGCTGGCTATTTTCAACAACCAACCAGTAACATTATAATCTAGCAGTAAATTTGTAGGATGAAGAAAAAAATGAATTTTGTTTGTTTATTTATTTGCAACATTATGGAGAAAACTACTGAACAGATGTTGATGAATTATTTTTAGGGATATGGTATTACCAAAAGAAGAAATGATTATATTTTAGACAATATCAGGGGGTGGGATGTCATAGGGATCCTGTTTAAGGAAAGAAAATAAATAAATAAAATAAAATAAACAGGAATTCTAGAAAAAATCAAAAGCATCAGGACAGTTGAATTATGCCTTTGTTTGGCTCTTTGGATGCTTTCTAGTTATTATTATTTATTGCATTTTTTTCTTGTTATTCTTCTTCCATTGAGAAATAGATGTGATGACTAAACTAAAGGTGGTGCAAACATGAAATTTAATTGGAGGATAATGGTTTGTCACAGTCAGAGACAACTAATAGAAAAGATGAATGTTCTACAGGATTGTTATGATTCAATTCATATGTGTATTTTATTACATGTATTCAGAACATGCTAATAATAAATGTTTACACGCTTACCGGGTGCAGGGGGTGACAAAACAAGTTGTGTCTTAATCAATTTTACACTTCAGAGATCATGTAGACAAACATTTTTAGCCTTTGTTTTTTCACTAATGAGATGAAAAATCATTTTGATTAAAGGAAAAATTACATCCTGTCACTGTGCACTCTGCAGGTTTGTCTGACCTCATCAAAACATGGCATCGTACACTGACCCCCCAGCTAACACCTTAATGTTACAGGCATGATATGATATACAGATATATAATTATAAGTTGTACAGAAACTAAATAGAGGCCTCTAAAGGAAAGGCTTCAATCATAAGAAATTAAACTGGATTTAATATATCTTATTTATCAGCTGTGGGGGAT
Source organism: Pseudochromis fuscus (assembly GCA_900323345.1). Classification (NCBI taxonomy): domain Eukaryota; kingdom Metazoa; phylum Chordata; class Actinopteri; family Pseudochromidae; genus Pseudochromis; species Pseudochromis fuscus. The sequence goes on from OOFC01020422.1 coordinate 61,695, forward strand.
CATGAAAACAGAATTTGAACACTTTTTTTTTTTTTTGCAATGTTTTCTCTGACAAATTATAAGCACAACAATGTCATACATCTTCCATCCCAAGCCTGCAGGTATGCTCGTTTATCAGCTGTCACCAAGTCCACATTCAAAGTCTAAACGGAGCTCAAAGTGATCCTCAAAACACTGAACGTAGCACCTGTCACACGTTTGAAATATTAATTCACCAGTCATAAACTGAACAGTACGACCTGACCAAAAAAACTGTTCCTCACCAGCGTCTGTACACAGCTATTTACCCAAGATGCTAACCAGTGGTTTTGAGGTTGTTTCCATGAATTATATAATGAAAAAAAAAACCTGTTGTTGTTTACCTCTCAGTAAAAACCCCATGATTGCATCACTTTTAAACAGAACAACAACATTACAGTTTTCAAACGACATCATTACTCACCTGGACGTCCTGGTGTAACAACGAGGCCATTTGCACACGTATCGCACTCATTAAGCCTCAGATGGATTTAGCCTCATCGGAGAGGAATAATTAAGTTGAAATCAATACTAGAATTGCAGAGGTGAAACTGGAGCCTACAGTACATTAGCTGTAAATTATTCCCACTGCAAAAATCCTTATCTCCACTCTGTGATCACCCTTTAGGGAAATTGACTTCATCCTCCAAGAGGCATAATTTCAAATATAACTCTATACCTTTAAATGCGGCAATTACAGCCATTCACAGGCAAGTGCTGGTGTCTCCTACACGAGCTGTGGAGATAATCGACTCCAAATATACTGAAGCTGCAGAAATAAGTTAAAATTTGAAAAACAGCTAAAAAAAAAGACAAAAAAACCCACGTTGGATGATTTAGAGAATCTAACTTAAATTGACAGCAGCGATAGTGTTTAGTCAGTTTAGACAGTTTTGATCTTTGTTAATTGACTTCAAAAGGATTAATGGATGAGTAAAAGTTTAGCTAAAATACACAAGTTTTTGGCATTTGCCCGACAAGAGAGGAACAAGAGAGTTGTGAACAAGAGACTGAAGAGGTGGAAGAAAAAAGAAATAGAGGTCTGTGGTTGATTTGTTCCCTGGAGGCTGATGGATGAGCTTTAGCCAAGCAAACCACAAAGACACTTCCTTTTTACAGTTCATTCTAGGAGACAGTATTCACTCGTGCACAGACGTCATCATTGGAGGATATTTGTAGCATAATGCTGGTGAAACTTAGCAGCTTTGATCACACTCTTTCGGCACCATCTGGCTCTCACATGTATCACAACCTACTGATTGAGTTCAACAGGAATTCTAGGTCTGTGTAATCCTCATATGGACTTTCTCACCTGCAGAACTTAAAGATGATCCTGACTGAAATCATTTAATATTCAAACTGAAAATAGTTTTTAAAGAAGGTTCAGTCACGAATGATCTGCTGCTTCTTGTTTTATGGAGCTTTTATCTTGTTATAGTTTGTGCATTGTGCTTTTTGTATGTTGTATTTTACTATATTTATGTGTTGTGAACAGACAAATTAGCTGCGGTTAATGGAAAAATACTTGTACCTGTGCAACATTAAATAAATACAGATAGGTTGTCTTTTGGAAGAGGAGGGATGGACTGAGGAAGCTGGAGAAAGATAAACCGTCAGGCCTTTTCCTGGTCCAGCTCCAACATCAGAACGCTGCACCTCCTTCACACTAAGAACAAGATAACCTGGCAGCTTGATACTTCCAATAACTTCTTGTACTATCTAGCCTCATGCGTCAGATGCCAGACATTGCACACTTCCATGGCTTTTTCCATTACGATCTTGGCATGTTCGAGTAAAGCTGTACGAGTCAGCTGTAAAAGTCACATGTCTGAATGACACAAAGCTGTCACTTTAATAAAGCCGGCAATGCTACCTTTTCTGTGTGTGGAAAGGGCATGTGTATATTTTTGTGTACGTTTGTGTAACTGCACAGGCTATTTCCATGTGTCGTGTGCGAAGTTGATTTATGAGCTGATGCTGATTTTTATCGCTCAAAAACATAAACCCATTCCTACTCAGTCGAGAACCACAAATATTTGCAGCTGTAAGCAGAAGATTGTGTACCTCCACCCATATTTACAAAGTAAAAAACAGGCTGGTGAATAAATAAATGTTCTGTTGACACCAGGGGCGAGTTTAGGTCCTTTTAATGGGGAGCACATTAATGAGTATGTGTAAAGACTCAAATTTGAAGTCCTGATTTTTGGGCAATTTTTTAGGTAGGTTTTTAAAAGTTAGTGTAATTTATTGAGTGAAGAAAAAAGGGGGGGGGGGAAGAAAAAAACAATATGAACCATATCAATCCATCTTTTATCTTAGGACAAATTATGAGATAATGGCTCCTGGACAGAGACATGTGAATGGCTTTCACCCACTCTACACTCAGACTGAAAAGAGCATGAAAGCAGCAGCTTAGTTTCTAATTTGTGTGTGTGTGTGTGTGTGTCTTTGTGGTTGTGCTGAATTTCGTAGTCACTTGATTGACCTTCCCCCAGCCACGTGATGCAGATGTTTGTGTAGGAGCTCCTAAAGTCTATCTGTCGTCATCCCAACAGGAGAGAAATCGTAGCTGTGCCCCTTAGACTCCATCAAACATATTGAAGCTATCATAACTGATGGAGCATACAGCAGAGCACATTCAGTTCCTACCAGTGATTAATGAAAGCAGATGCATCCTGTCATCAAACTGTAGAAAATAACAACAACGCGGACAAAATTAAAGCTGATCAAATTGCCGTCTCTGTCACCCGAGTGTTAATCAGTCTGAAGAAGTAAAGCAGAAAACAAAATGACAAAGCTCACAGCCCTCATTACAGATGGCATCCAGAAACGTCTGTGCTTCTGTGCATTAGCGGCACAAAGTTAAATTTCAACACGCCGTCCTTGGCAAGTAAAGGCGATACTGATTATGATTCAGCAGTAGCAAACACCCAAATCCCTTTAGAGCCCGGCAAGTGGAGACACTGTCAAGGTCCGGTGGTGACAACAAGACTAATTACTCCATAATGGGAATCATCCCTCTCTTTCAACCCAAGACTGCAGCCCTGGATGGCTGAGAACTGGCTGGGTGATTACAATGTGGCCTCAAAAGCATCGGCCATACATACAGATTAACTGTGCTCCAATCCATCAAAACAGAGAGCTGGTTGTTACCACGATGAGTTAGCATGCAGTTCCATCAAAATGCCCCCTTGGACGATTTTGTCTGGTCTGACTTTGTTTTCTTCAGGGTCTGTGAAATGGGCGCTTACATATGGTTATACATATTCAACAGCCTTTAAATCGTCTGCAGTCGGAGACGTGAGATGAAAAAGTTTGGGGGGAACTTTTGCTCTTTGATGTGCTCATTTACATGTACAGTAGGTTTGTCTGCATCCCTTGTTTATCCAAAGAAACCCACCCTTCTGTTTAGCTCCATTAAAATCTAGAATGACATGCAAAATGGAAAGTGAGATCATTTTTGATGTTTGTTATGTTCCCTGTGACTAGAAACAATCGTGTCGATGTAGAATACTGCAGCTGTAATTGGCTTTTGAATGAGGTAAATGAATGTGTCAAGAATTATCTGAATTTGTGGAGTATAATAAAGCTTAGTGGAGGGGAACATTTATACAAACATCTGTCAGACCAGCGCGTCTGGATCACACTGGATAATATGCAGGTGTTCAGACTTCAGTGAGACACACAGATCAATAAAACCAAAGTCGAAATTGGATTTTCATTCTGCATAATCAACAAAATTTACCCTGCATTTCCCAAGATAACAAAACAACACCAAACAATACAAGATCTGAATAAATTTACCTTTTAATGTTCTTTGGATTGCAGGAGAAACAGCGGTCAGAATGTTATTGAATTACTTCGTAGGTATTCAACAAAGAGAAACTTGGATTCACAGTTTTTTTTTTTACCTCGTGCTGGCTTTCCAGCCTCACAGCAAACACTTAAATCTTTCTCCAAAATCAATTCCTCCCTTCAACAGATTTCTCCTCTAGAATTGTTCTGGTCACAATTTTAAAGCTGTTTATGTATTACTCTGTCAGCTGACAGCTGGCATGAAGTGCAGACTGACATTTGAGAGTAGATGGACAGCCTCCGTCCGCGGTCACGAGCGCAGGAGACAAATGTGACGAGCAGTGAGGCAGAGAACGAAGCCGGCCCGTGATTGATACAGGTGCCACTGCGAGAGGTCAGAGCCATGCCTCAAAAAACGGGGCCATCGATTCTCCTGCCCTTTAAACAAACAAAGGGACATCTCTGCACCGAGCCTGCACTGTGCTGTTGGAGGCTCCGACTTCTGCCAACCCCTCCAAATAACTCCTCGCATCAACATACGGCTCAGCTGTGATCAAATGCGGTTGAATAACAACTACATTTTCCTCCATATATCTGTCACTATTTTTGCATTGTCACCATGCTTCATGCAGGACTGAAACCCAATTTCACCTCACTTTAGGAGAAAAGCACTGCACTATTTTTAGTTTTAATGCCTTTCCTCTATCTCCATTTGCCTCGTGTCTTTTTCCTGATAGGATGCTGTAGAGAGTTGCTGGGGCATTGCCGAAATCTGTTCCCCTCCTGCTAAGGCAGCTGTTTAGAGCCTCTCATTAATAAAAGAGGACTGTAAGAAAATCAGCATGAAGAGGAGGGTGGTCCCCCCCCTGCACCCCTCCTTCACAAACCCACTATAGTACCCACCTTCCCATCTGAGGTAAGACAAACCACAGTAAACATACGAATGGGGCAAGTCTTCATGTCATGTCCTCGGCCTCTTGGTGGGCTAATAAAGTGAAATGAGGCCTATCATTTATCACATGTGTGTGCCACTGGTGCGACCCAAAAGAAAACGTGTGTGGAGGGCCGGACACATGTTAGTGAGGTGATTATCTCTATAAACGCAGAGAGAAACCAAGTGTGCACAGAGCAGTTGGTGGGCTGCAGTAAAGGTCAGGCTTTAAGAGCGAGTGCGAGAGGTCTCCGCTACTTCAAACATCCGGCTTCACAATATGCACATGGTTCTGTTTTACGTCCACGTCTCCCCGCGGTTCAGCTGGCATATGTTAGCGCCAGATAGCCTCCAATATAAAGACCACAGTCCTCATCTTTCTTCCTTACTTCTGACCACTCCAAACGATCTCATATCAGAAATATGCCTTTGTTGAAGCCATGTTGTTGCCATATGAAACAGTATTTGAAGAGATTTTAACTCCAAAGCAATGTTCCTAAAATCCAATCCAAAGCGTGTTGCATCAGTGACTTCTTTTTCCTCAAGTTTGTGTTAATAGCTTCCTGTAAACGACTTTTACTGCTCAGTTGTATTTTTGTAGAATTTTCTTGCTTCCAATGAAATAAAACTGCAAGGGAACAAACTAGAAAGTAAAACTAAAATTTACTCGAAAGATAGTTATCAAAAGATATCAGGCCAGTGTGAGAGGCCAGAATATATCATTTTACTGTATGTTGTCCAATATGCAGTTAATTTCTATTTTATTCTCACAGTAATCTTCCTCTTGTTTACCAGTTATGTACATTCAGTATGACTCACTGAGTCACTAATACCTGCTGTGAAGTGATGAGGTTGTGGAAGAAGCTCTGGAGACTGAGAAAGTTTTAGCAGCAGTATTTGTTAAACTCGATGAAGAGGAGAGTAAGATAAATGAAACAAGTTGACACTGGCTTTGCCGATCGGATCTGAGAGGACATCTATCCATTATCCATGTTCCTTACTTCAATGTCTGTGCACGCTGACCCTTTCTACCAGAAGCTGCCAGATGTTTATGTAATTGAGAGTCACGTAGCACGTCACAGTACGATGCAACAGTGCGTCAGTGCTTCCTCCGCCTGCGACAGCACAGTTTTACATATGTCACCAACACCAGACTGTTCCAGATTATAAGTGATTGTTTATCAGATCCTGTGACTATACAGAGACGTGAAAAGGGAAATTCCTCACCACTAAAACACATTCACTGTTTAGTGGTTTCAGTGTGTTGCAATGTTGGAAAAATATTTGCTGCCTTATAGTTGATCCATGATCCACTTCCTGCTGCTTGGAAAGGAACCATATCCTCAGGGTTGTGCGTGTCGCCTCCTCACATATGTTGTCGTCATTTCAAAAGTTTATTGACATCTGTTTGCGCATGGTTTTCTGCTGGGATGTGTGAACCGAGCTGCAATTTGCAAAGATGAACTTTGGCCTTTTGTTCTTTAGAAAGTGTCACATCGGTTCGTGAGTTTCTGATGAGGAAAAAAAAACAAACCATTTGTAACCTAGAGAAATGACTAGTGACACATGAGTTCAGTGAGCTTCATCCAAATGGTGTTGCAAACAGTCACACTTTTATTTATTTCATGTGAAAGTTTGAAAAGCAGATCATGTGCCAAATAAGGATCATCCAACATATATTATTGTCAGGCTCCAGTATCAGCTCCAACACTGACAGTAATAGAAATGAAATCTATAAACAATCTAATAGGAGATATAAATTTCCATTAATAATTGGAAGGAAAAGCATTCGATGCCATTTCATTGACAGATTGTGGTGTTTCATCCTGATTATCCAGCTGGTTGTGGTATTTCCACTCTGGGCAGCAACCATTAATTTCCTGTGATTAACAGGAAACTGGACTGGTGCAATTTACTAAAGAAATCTAATAAGACCTTTGAGGAGATAGATGTACCTCACTTACATCTGTTGAAATAATTGTGCACGCCATAATTCAGCATCCACAGTGTTGTGCTCTGAATATAAAAAAGGGTTGATGGAGGGTTAATTGTATTTTCTTTCTGTGGCATGTTTTCACTTTTTTTTTTATAATAACATATATCTTGGTTAAACCTAGATATGTTTTTATTTCACCAAATACAATATTAGTGTTAATTTATAATGTAAAGAAGTGAATACATAGTTATCCATGTGTTTGAAAAAGGCTCCGTAAAGGTGTTTTTCCCCCTTTTTTATTAGGGCTTTGTTACTGGAGACTGTAGCTCATGTAGTTTGTTGGTCTCCAAAGAATTTTCCTGAGATTTTTCTATTTGTCACAGGGTTGAAAAGCCTCTGTTGCTGCCTTAAGACCATCACGGGACAGAAAAACTCTCCACAGCAGTTCTTTTAAGTGGATTAGCCGCTCCTCAAGGAAAGGTTATTGACATTTCATTACACGTTTTACAGAACAGCAAATCCATTTAACCCCAATTAACATACAGCAAACTGACTTCTCTTCTTTCTTACGTAATGAATAAATTCTTATATTTGTATTTGAGTGTTCACACTTTCTATCTTTACTCACATGTTAAAAAAAAAAAGCAAGCAGCACTGGAAGTAATAGAGACAAGCTCTCTGCAGGGTGTCGGCCTGAGTGATGTAAGACATGGATGTACAGTACTGCACCGAGAGTGGAAAGGTCATCAGTGAGGGACCCATAAATTGTTCTGACACTCGAACACTCAGGCACATGTTTCTAATCAGCTCGGCTTCAAATAATATTATGGTTGAAGAATTCGCCGCTGCAGTCATTAGCTGTTATCAAAGACTAACTTTAGTGTGGCGAGACTCTGGGGGCTTACGGAGGTTTTTAAACCACTGGGAACTTGAGGCATGAAGAATAATTATGTACGTTCATGGTGAGTGGTTCAGGCAGGTGGAACGCTTTCTGCTTTTCTGCTCAAACTTGCTTGTATTTTCTACAGGCTGATCAAATACTTTAGTTAAAACTTCACCCCCACGGAGGGAAACACTGCGAGGCATGTTTTCACCCACTCGTCCTAGAGCTCCTCCAGCTGGAGCAAAACTTTCACAAAACAGTTGAACCAATCAGAGCCGCAGGTCCAGAACCTGAAAAGTTAGTTTATTTGTATCCCTTCCTGCCCACTACGCGACAAGCAATTATTCCACTCCATATATCTCACTGAAGACTGTTTGGATACCCATTCTGCACAGGGGGATGAGCTTGGCAGCCGTGTGTTGACAGTCATTTCCACAATGGACTCCCTCTTTTCAAATAACTCCAGCCAGTAATTTGCTCATACATCTTTGGGAACAGCTCACCCAGCCATAAAAAAGCTTTAAATCCTGGAGCTAAAACAGGGATTCAAAGCTAAAAGAGACCCCTTTTTTTCTTGTTGTTGTTTTGTGTGTGTTTTTTTTCCCTGAACGGACTTATTGTGCAATCAAGGAAGTGAGGCCGTTTCTAAGAGAATCTATACTTCCTGTGTGTGTTGGTCTCTGAGGTTAATTATTACAGTAGAGACAGTAATTTGCTCTTTGTATTGGTACTTATCTCCCCTCACAGCTGGTGTGTTTTGCCGAGTGGACAACCATTAATCAAACCTTTCTCCTGCTGGAAGTTGGACTATCCATCACCTCCCTCTCTCTTTCTTCTCTCCCCGCTCCCTCTGCTGTCCCAACAGGCACTAAACCTTTTCATTTTACATGCCCAAGTGCAACCTTGAATATCATTCCTGCGTTTCCCTGCACTGATGGGATGAGTGAATCGTAGTGCAAATTGGAGCGTTTCAGTGTGTGTGTGTGTGTGTGTGTGTGTGTGTGCATGTGTGTGGTTGAAGTGGGCTGTTTGTCTGTCACTCTGGAAGAATGGGTGAGAGAACGCAATCATTTTACATCCACTCGGCTGACACTGAAATACCTATTCACAGGCTGCACTATTAATCACTGAGCTGTTAAAATTTGCTTCATTCTACTTGTCACTTTCCTCAAAGGCCTGGGAATTAAACCAGGACAGAAAGGAAAGGTTTCATGCAGAGCCGTGTTATTATTGATTATCATTCTACCCTGTGTTATTAAGGTTTTTAGCAAACATCTTTTTAAGGGAGGTTTAAGCACAGTAACCATGTCTCACTTCCATGCTACACGTTGATGTGAAAATGTTTGTGGTACTTTTACTCAAAGTCTTTATGTGTACTTCAAATACACAAAAGAAAACAGCTCCAGCTTTGACTTTTTGTGGCACTTTGAAGCGACACATTGTGTATTTTCCTACAAGAACAAACTACTTACAAAGCAGGAAGTATCCACCACATGAGACGCCAAAAATAATTCAAATGCAATAAATTCAATCATTTCCAAAGCAGTTCACAGCTGTCCTTTCACATTTTTTTGTTTTTAATGTGTAATTAATAGGATATTTTCACACGCAGAAACTTGATAAAATATTTGTGTTCAAAGTTTTTGTTGTGCAAACTTCCATAAATACACAAAATCAATTAACAGACAAACACATGTGAAGTGTAAAACAAAGCTTCATTTTATGATTGTCAACAATAATCAAATTTCATAAATACAATTACAGTATTAAAGTTGAATTTAACAGTTCAAGCTATTTAATGGATTATTATATAATAATTATCTGATACTGTATGTATTCAAAAGCCTTTTTAGGATTTTATGGTTATTCACAGTTATAGTTTTTTATGTTAATATGATTAGACAAATTCATAATAAATTTTTGTAATTGTGTTAATATTTTTGATGCATTTTGAAGAAGACATGAAAAATCTGTAAAATAAATAGAAAAATGCATAAAATCACAGATTTATTTTTACAGTGTTGTATCCTGTAAATTGGGAGACAATGTTTGCATTAAAGTTACAGATAAAATACTAATTATTAAGATGGTTTGAATGTGTAGTGTGTTCACTTTTGATTAGACTCTTGAACTTACAATATAATGTATCAACAAGCTGCTTGATGACTGTATGGATGTTATTCCCCCTCCATGAAATACACAGAAGAAAAGGCAAAAATGGAAAATTCCAGTAAACAAAACATAAAAAAATGTTTTCCGTGTTACTTAAAAACATTATATTGAAGGAAATATATTACATTTGCTGTGAAAAGAAGTTTTAATTTGTTAATTTATGTATAAATAATGGCCCAGTCTGAAATAATGGTTAGCCAGCGGCCTGCATTAAAAATTGAAAGCCCTTTAAATTCCTTGCACTCTAAATTTCACATGATAAACAAATGAAAATGGGAGCAGATCAAACAAACAGGAACATTTTATACTAAAATGTTGCAAAATATACTGAGGGACATTTAGAAATAAAATCCCATCCTTTACAATACATACAATTTCAAATAAAGGCCCAGTTCTGCCTGGACTTGAGGTCAAAAAAGGTCCAAGTGTTTGAGTTCAGCTTTTGTTTTGCTCACTTTGATACAGACAGAGGTCCAACCCTGCACACTAAGGAATGTAAAAGGGATATCTGTCTGCTAAGCAGTCAGGCTTTCATTACATATCAGATGGCATTTAAGTGTTTACACCCAAAGCTCTGTTTCCATCTCCTTCATATAATACATCAGTGGCCTGTCCTATCGGTTCTGTTTTGTTCCTCTTCCCTGTGCCACTCTACAGCAGATCTGTAAAACAGTGGGTGACCTGCCAGCTTGTACCTCTAAAGACCCTTCCAAGTCTTTTGTCTGGGATTCACCGCACACACGTACACACAGACACAGTGTAACACACACACACACACACACACACACACACACACACACAACCAAGGGCTCCTCATGAGGTTTATGAGCTGTAACCCTGCTGCATCATAAATAATCCAATCTCCTCAAAACAATGCAAAAAGGGGCCTCCTAGGTGTAATGGTTCCTTGTTTCAGGGAGCAGCAAGATAAAGAAAGCCCCATAAAAAAAAAAAAAAACAAATGCAGGGGGAAAAAAATCGAAGCGCATTTTGTGGACACGGTGTGGAGAGGATTTCAGAGGCAGAGGTGGTAAACTGAGGGAGAGCGAGAGCCCCACTCTGCACTTCTGCAGCCTGACTCTGCTCTAGCCCCAAACCAAAATGCACTTATTCTATTTTTTGCGTGAGCAGAAGCATAAGGGCTCAAGCTGAGTAAAACAATGATTCAAGGTTGCAGTGATAAATGAGCGTGTCTGCTCTGATAGCAGAAGGTCATGTGCATCGGCCCCCAGTGTGCGTCTGCCATCTAGCACGCAGCAAGGGTGCGCTGTTGGCATGCCACGACACGACAACGCTTTTTTCTCAGCTCCAGCGATCGCCACGGGCCAATTTCATTGTTTTGTGCATCGAGCTGGAGGCACGCTTCGGATGAGCTCGGGACACAAGCAATTTAGCTTAACTTGTCCAGCAGATGTTGGATTATTATATTTTTTAGGATTATAGAGGGAAAGCAGGGGCGAGTGTGTCGGGTTAGGAGCAAAGATTGTTGCTGGAGACACAGTAAATGCTGCAAGGATCAGCTCTGAGGTGCAGACTGATCAGAAACTGTTATGTATAATTAAGAATAATGTTCTAGCAGCACTGAAAAGCCACAAAGAGCCACATTAGCGTGTTAAAACTCTGCAGGGTGCTGGTTGCACTTGCTCACATTTCTATTCTGGAGTGCATGTGTCACTTGCTTCTCACTGTTGAAAATAGCCGTTCAATTAATTTCTGCCTAAAGTATCAAAAGTAGAATAATTGTTGTATTGCTAAATTAACCTTTGTGTTGCTAAGCAAAATACATTGTGCACCAGAGAAGAGCTGGGACAGTTTTCCAATGAATCAATTACTTGATAAATGTTGTTAATTGATATTTTAAAGGTAAAAATGACAGATGATAGATGTAGAAAGTTGATGTTTTTGTTCATCATGTATGATAGTTACCTGTATCAATTACAAACAGAATTTGAATATGACCCCCATCACTTTTTTTCGAAAGCACAATGACTTACAGAAAAAAAAAAGATTAATAGATAAGCAAATAATTGGGAGGTGTAGCCAGAATAAACAGCTGAAATCTTAATAAAATAATTAAAACCAAACCATAAAATTTAAACAATAAAATCTTTGAATGATTAAAGCTCAAACAGCAGATGTTAAATTGTCCAAGAAGTTTCTTTTCTTGCTTTTCCTTTTCTGTTTTCTCTTTTTTTTTCATTTGTACTTTAGTTTTCTCTGCACCTCTTTTCTCTCGGGTACAGCTCTCTGTTTGACAAGTACTTTACCCCTTCCAGCTTTCCTTCCACAAACAGGTCAGGGGAAGATCAATAATGTGTGTGGATAGGCTCTTATCTCTGTCCAACGGAGGCCTTATCAGCCGCGCTTAAATGGTGTTTCATGAAAATTCCTTGAAACATAATCCTCCCAGAGACGCGAGACAAAAGAATAATGGCCTTCTATCAAAATTATCAAGTGTGTTGATGCAAATAAGTTTCACTTATCTGCTCGCTGCATTTCACAACAATAGAGACACAAAAAATAAAGAAACTACCACTTGGGTAAAGAACTAAAACAGCTTTTCACTCTGATGAATATCCTGAAACTGTTTGTGTGTATCTTACAGAGTGTACTTGACTGGGAGGCAGCCGCAGGAATGAAGTGATAAGCTCAGTATTTCACTTCGGAGTCCGTCCACTGCAGGTATAGTGCAGAGTGGGACGATGGTGAAGCTGGTTGAGAGGTGTGCACATCCCATCTTCTGTCTTCAGTCCACAAACTGGATTATAGTAGTTTTAATGTAAAGCTTTGCAAGCTACACTGTAGTGCAATATGTTAAAGTTATATCAGAATAGTCAAGCAAATGGTCAGTATGTTCAAAAAGCAAAGTATATGTGGACCCACAACAGTTAAAACTGTGATAGGACTTGATACACACACATTACCAGTCCCTGAACAAAACACAAACTCCTCAAATATCAAAACAAAAGACAAGACTATAAATGATTTAATGATTAAAAGCCAAAAATCCTATAGAAAATACAGGCAAACAGAAGACATGTAATTTAAGAAAACTTAATAGACCTGACTGATCTGAAGGAGCATGTACTGAAACTTTCTTAAACACATTTCTAATGCGGCTGTTTGCCTTTAAACAAAGTTATAATCCTCCTCCTTTGAACCAGGGTCTGTAAAATTGTGTCTATTTGTTGTCTTTTTCACCATAATAAAACTTCTTTGTGAGTTATAATCCAGTGTTTGGACAATTTTATATTGAACTTGATAGTAAATCTGTGCGGGGTTGGAAAACACAAACACAACAAGCAGCCAATAGCATCTGAATTGCTTCCAAACAGAACTGTGAAAAGTACTCGTGTGGAGTTTTCAGGACCAAGTACGGCAATTACATTGGTTACATTAACACCTCGTCTAAACACTGTAGCTGTGTTGCACCATTGAACAAATGGCTGCAGTTGAGAAGATGAGCTGTTAAGTTTAAATCATCAAATGGACTAAATCAGTGCTTTGACATGCAGGTTCAAAGTAGTTTTTGGCAGAACTCACCAGTATTAAAGTCACAGGATTATTGCTCCTAACGTTTAAAATGAACAAAAACAATGTGTCCAGGTTCAACAATCCTATACAGCAAATACAGTGTGTGTGTTTCAAAGGACACAGAGTAAGCTGCTGCATGTCAGGAAGTACTCAGAGAAGTACTGCAGTTTTTCTTTTGTCTGAAAGCAGCTGCAAGCAAGGATTCATTTCAGAATAACAGTCAGATATTATTACCGTCATTTTAGCTGAGTTAAGAGGGTTTTCAAGGTTCCACAGGATCCTATTTTAATATCAAAGACAAGCGGGTCCAGTGTGCCTCTCCCCGTTCAACATGTCTTCCACTAATACGCTGAGATGACTCACTCCTCAGACATTTAGACCACAACAACTGGAAGAAGTCGTGTACTTTAAGCCAGGGGAACTTTAATTTACCCTCTTTACTGAGTTCAGATTTCCTGTATTACTGATAACATATTATAACCAACTCCAATTTAGTTGTGAACCTCAATGAGACAATTTGCATGAAAAAAGACACTGCAGATTATTTTTTTAACAGCTTTCAATCAAATTCTTTTCAAATAAAAATATAATGCTCATCAAAATTTTTAAACCAAGGTAACATCTTCAAATGGGATATAGTCCAAACTAGTTTATTCAGATTGCAGCCAATATTTGCATTGAAGAAGCTAAAGCTAATTTTTTACCTCATAGAAATGAAATCATGTTTATTAAAATACTTACTTTTCTACCAAACAATCCAAAAAAGGTTGAGCTAAGAAAAAGCCACTTTTACATTGCTGGTGCATTTGTCAACATCTGTGAATTATTGCAACTATTACATAGCTGTAATTAAAATTAACTGAGCCTTAAATCCACTGAGAACGTTCCTTCTGCTGATGAAGGTCATGAGAAATGGCTGAATAAGTTTTAAATGAGTGTGTGAACAGTTTTACATCAACGTGCCATAAATGTCTATAAACTATTAGTAAATGTTTAATACTAAATCATAATACATTACGATGAATTTATTGTCCATTTGTATAATTGTTTTTATATATTTATATGACAACTTAATTATTTAGCAGTACAAGTACTTTATGTTATGTCATCAATCATTCATTGTCTGCTTTCGCATGTTAAACAGGAGAGGTTATCATTGTTGACAAATACAGTGAAATACACTGAAAGAATTTCATTTTCTTGCTGAGAGATACATGGTAAGATGCTGATGCTGTATATCGATGTATTGAAGGAACAATTAGAACAATAACTGTATCATCATACACCGCAACGTTGGTCACCTGTTTGTGGACTGTTTGACAGTCACCATGTTGGTTGTTTGGAGCCAGAAGTGACCATATTTGGATATGAATGAAGGAGTGAGAAGGCGGGTTTGACCTTCGAACCCAAGGCACATTATGTGTGAGACTCGAGTTCAGCCACACTTTCATTGGAGACCAGACCAAACTAAACTAACTAAACTTGATGACCATCAAACTAAACACGCCCTGAAATCTTTGTCTTTTTGAAGCCTAATATCTACTTAATGTTGATTTTATTTTTCAGATGGACCATCAGATCACTGATAAGAAGAGTGGACATTAGCTAATGACCTCACAATGACTTGAATAAAAAATGTATTGATTATTTCATGACTGAAAATGATCATTTTCCCATTTGTTTCTTCCATTTCCATATAGTCTATGTGTAAAATTCACTAATTTTTTTTTTTTAGATTCAACTTTATTGTCATTGCACATGTCAAATACAGGGCAACGAAATGCAGTTAGCATCTAACCAGAAGTACTTTTGCAGTGAAATAAATACAATGTACAGTATACACATATGTACACATAATATACACACCTGTATGTACATATTGCAGATTAATAAATAATTGTTGTTGTAAAGTGCAGGTCAGATATATATGAATAATAAATATACATTATGAACAGATGGGATGTCATTATATGATTATAATCTATCCATCCATGTTAGATAACCATTATATCAATCAACATGTTTTACTTGATATGTTTAACAAGTGTTAATGTGACATTTATTACTCCATGGGTGATTAAAAAATACTTTTGCACTTACCCATTTTAATTAAATTGATGTAATGTGTTTGGTAGTGAGCCTTATTTTGAATTTTACCTTCGAACAGAGCCAGGTGTTTCCTGTTGTGTCCGGTCATCACACAAAGTAAAGCTAACAATCTGTTTGTACCTTTACATTTTCTGCAAGGAGAAGGTCTGAGTTTATTGAAAACACTCTGGACTTACTTTCATCATTGTTTCAGGTGTTTATCCCAGTTTAGTCTCATTAGTCAGCATCCTGCATGCAGTATCAAAGATTAATAAAATGAATTTGGCTCTTTCCAAAAGGGTCAAACTGTTATTTTTAAAAGTGTATGTTATGTTTTATTCATAAGTTATTAAGTGTGTATTTACTGCCTATAAGTGATGAATAGGAGGTGTTAATGGGTAATAATCCTAATCAGTGTGATGAAGATGCACAACAATATATAATCTCCAGATCCAGTGAGTATGAACAGATAATAGATTTGATTCCACCGAGTGCTTCACTGAGGATGTGAAAGTCATCTGTTAAATTTTTGGTTGCACTTTCCCTCTGCATCTCTCTCCCCGCTGCAGACAGCTCTTTGCCTGAGGCGTCCTGTGATGAGGAAGCTTTGAAACTGTCTCATTTGGGGTTAGTTCTTAAGCTCTTTGTCTTAATCTGCAGATCACTCCTTTATCTGATCACTCGTGTCTGGATCAGATCTATTTGTATGCAAAACAGGGACCGTTTCTGTTCTGTTCTGCCTCCGTGTACAAGGCGAGTGCTTCTGTGCACTTTGATATCACTCCTCACAGCAAATGTAGGTTTTTTTTTTTAGATTACTGTTCTGGTGTTTCTGCGTGATTAGATGGTGTAATGGTACAGTGCAGAGCGACACGGAGACAGTGGTGATGACGCGCAGCACATTTTATGACTCAGATTTAATCGTCTATTAAAATAGCCTCCCTCTCTTATCTTGATATTTTCTTATTATCTGAAACAGCCATTGCAATCTACTGATCTAAGAAAAAAATGTATTACACCTCACAGAATATGCTTTAAAATTAAGTATTTTTGTGTATTATTTCTGATGGGATTGAATAAACTGAAGTTTGTGCTTTGTATTTAGTCTTTAAACTATGATTACTGCAATAATAAAGGTCATAGGGCAAGTTTTAGTATTATATACCATTGACAGCTGTATAGTGTTTTGCTAGTAATAATACATTAGTTTAACTGTTTTTATTGGTCATAATGTCAATCACAATGTGTGAGTATAGTGCCAGCATTAGTTGTTAATGTGACAGTAGCTGACAAAGCAAAAGCTGAACAAGAAATAATTCACCTGAAAGTAAACTGAAGCTGTAGTCGTTACTGGTGGTAGTGATAAAGTACAGGAACTGTAACAGTGAGTGTATGAGTTGTTGCAGCAGTTTTTACAAGAAGAAATTTGGAAAGTCTAATAAATTCAGTTTATTTCTCTGCGCTGGAATTAACATACAGCACACAGCTGGAGTCGGCAATTAGATTCAAACGTGGGTCGGTTTCCTCCGGCGTGTTTCAGTGGGGGGGGGGCAACATCATTTTACAGGCACAGCAGAGATGCAGGTATCTATTTTGATTCATTCAAGTTTGTATCGGGGTCCCATTAATAAGTGGAGGCTAACAGAGCTGCAGCAGGTGATTTCATACACTGATGCTGAAACTGCTGCTGAAAAAAACTTTAGTAACGGGCCATTTGTGTTACACTGCCACCTGTTTGTGTTTGAAAATTATGTTATAGGGTTGTAATTCTTGGGATTTACAGCAGCCCTCAGAGGACTTATAGCAAATTAGGGAAACATTATGATCCAAACTAATAAAACAAAGCTTCAGCTCTTATGATGGGGCCAAAAATCTCTGAAAGACGGCCAGATTTAGTTGATGGCGTGTTGTTTACCTACCACTGGCACAGTATCAGTTTAGATAAACACAGATATGAGGCAATAGATTTTAGTTTCACCTTGAATCCAGTGACTTTAATGCACTTTAATCATTAAAATAAATTTTGAATGATAAAATATAAACTTTGATCATGTGGAACATGTGTCAGATTTAAAACTGTTGACTTTCCTGCTACATCATGCATGTCGTATCATAGTCATTTTGCTTTCTATTTCTTTTTCCAGTCAGAATGGATTCTGCAGAATATCACACTATGATTAAAACCAGGTTCAGATTAATGTCTCACATTTAGTACATGTTTGTGTAGGTTCCAGTGAGAGTGAGTAAAGCTGTGTTGATGCAAAGGAAACTTCTGCTTCTCATGTCAGAGCTAACTAATCTGAGTGCTCTGGCCCCCTCATGTGGCCGTGTTACATATTGTGGATCCAGTCCTCACAAAGATTAAAACACAACTCCCTGTGGCTGCAGATATAATATACTGTATATGCTTTGAACTTTTTAGAGCCTCTCGTGTTGCAGCACGTCTTCTTAAATTAATCCGGGGTGGCAAAGGCTCCTCTTTTACAGCTTACATAAGTCTGTAGTTTATCTCTTTGAATCCAGAGAGCTGAATTACAAGGCAATTAAAAGTTGGAAACAACCAGTGATGGGATTTGGTTTTTAGATGAGAACAGCAGGGTAGCTGTGTTAATAGCCTTGTTTTAATTTATGCAGTGATAATTCCAATAACGGAGTAAAATGTTACAGAAACTTGCACGATTTTCTTTATTTTTCTTTTTTGTAATAAAAGTTATGTGCCACTGCTGTCCACTTAATGTTAATGTGTGAAGGGAAACTCAGGCCTGCAGAGATGGCCAATAAAATACATAAAACACTTGGAATTATTTGGAAGTTAGAAAACTGTAAGCTCAAGATAATTGCATAAATTGTCTGCTTACTATTTCTGTGCTGTATAATGCACCTTTTTTTGTGCTGCAGAATTATGCACATAAAAGATAATTTAATGAGTGCTTATAGCCATACTGAGGGCTCTCTGTGATGTGCACTGTTTAATATGATCACAGTCAGTAGAAGGGCTGGCACTATGCAAAGATTAAATTCACAGCAGTGAACAGACTAAAGAAACACTATTCCAGATGTTCTAATTCAAAATGTGGTGTTTTACAGTTTAAAAGTGTGATTGTTGCAACAAGGAAGGTACATTTCAATGTTTATAATGTGGTGGATGGTGGAGGATGATGTTCAGGGGATGAAGCTCAGGTTGTGGAAGAGGTTTGCTGCTAACTGCGGGGTTGGTGTTTTTAAACCTTAACTCAGGGCTCTCCAACTCCAGTCCTCACATATCCTGCATGTTTTAGATGTGTCCCTCTTCCAACACCTGATTCAAATGATCAGCTCATCATCAAGCTCTGCAGAAGTCTGATAACGATCCTGATGAATCCAAAACATACAGGATTTGTGTGAGTATTGAGCAAGGCAGTTACTACCAAAATGTACAGCAGTGGTACTCAATCCTGGTCCTCGAGGGCCACTATCCTGCATGTTTTAGATGTTGATCAGGATCGTTATCAGGCTTCTGCAGAGCTTGATGATGAGCTGATCATTTGAATCAGGTGTGTTGGAAGAGGGACACATCTAAAACATGCAGGATAGCGGCTCTCTCTAGGACCAGGATTGAGTACCACTGATGTACAGTATATATGTGTGTGTGTGTATAAAATGTGCAATGTAATGTGCTAACAATAACATCAGCTGTCACTTATAAAGCATTATATTAACTATTGCTGTCATTTTTTTCCAGGCAAAAATGTTGCGTTTCAGTGGGGTTAAAAAAAAACAACAACAACAAATTGTTAGTATTAAATGAAAGTAAACAGAAATCTTATGGAGTTTTGATTCAACAAAACAAGGTTCACCTTGAAAATCTGCAGTTCTCATTTTCTGGCACACACAAAAAAATGTTGTTTATTAACAAGATTTATAAAAAAGATTATGTGCAGCCCTACTCACTGCTTCACTGTATTTTGCAGCTTATTTAAATAATTTCATTTGGTCAAATAAGTGCTTCATATTTCCTTTCAGCATTTCTTTTTGTTTTTGTATTTTTTACCAATTATCACTGTTTTTCCAGATGTTTATTATGTTCTTACTTTCAGAAAGCAGCTGGAGATTATTGTTGAGTAAAAATGATGATGCTTCATCACCAAGAAAAGACCAAAAATAAAACAATGGAGATTATCTAGACTGTCAGAAGTATGACTTCATCGTATTATTCATCATGCTCTGACACGTCATCTGTTTCTTGAACATCCATACATCTGGAAAAATGTTCTGTTCAATCAGGACAGTTTTGTCAACATGAAAATCTTTCAGCATTCACCTCAGCTCACAAAGACTTCCCTAAAGAAAATACTGCAGCAGGACGGCTCCTCTCTGCTGCTGCACTGTAAGCATTCCACTTTGCAAAGATAATATTTGTCCCTCAGAAAAAGTGAGGTCATTTGTAACAGCAGAGTCGATCTGCAACCGATCACGGCGAATTTTAACAGCATTCATCACTATATTCATCTTTCATGGCTCCTGCTAAAGTGATCCATCAACACACAGATCTGTTTGACCCTCTACTGTTGTTTTAGTTGATTACTAAATCAAGACCTCTCTCAGTGAGGAGGTTTCATTCTCTCTATGTCTGATGACAGACTCCTGCTTAAATATGGACAAGTTCACGTGAAGTCATATTTCTGCCAATGTTTTAATTACGTAAAAGTAGATACATCCTGTCATAGAAGATTTTTCTGAAGAACATTTTGGTGCATTATTTAAATGTTAAACCTCAGCTTTCCGTTTTAAAAGAAGTTGCTTAACAGTTTTAGAAAATTCAGTCATTTGCTCAAATGCACAGAGATATTATAATAATAATAATAATAATAGTAGTAATAATAATAATAATAATAATAATAATGATGATGATAAAGGAAAATGGCATCAAGTTGGTTATAGTGCACAATCTAGTATCTTAGTTTAATAATGACTGGAAACAGAGGGAGAAGCTTGTATCCAGTAACAAAGGTTACTTTAACACATTAAGTCGTGTTAATTTAACTTAACACTGTGTTATAATTCAGTGTTACAGAGGTTATGTGTGGCCTAGAAGCAGTGATATTTATTGATTTATAAAAATCCCAAATTAGTTTAACCACCCGTTGTCTCAAAAACATCACCAGTTATGACTCTGGCTGCACAGTTGTTGGCAGAATACGTTTCACATCAAAATGACCCCCCACCCCCGATGGTACTGCTTAATGGATAAAAGTCCACAGTCCAAACTATAATAGTCCACATGCACCAGTGGACAGAAAAAGACATTAGTCCTCTTGTTCTCTGAATGACTTGGGCCTGATGAAGTACTGGGAATGATTTGTAAATGTGTTCAGAAACCTGCTGGGCTGTGATATATTTACCATATGAAGAAGGGATTAGACCACTTACCATCTCTCTTCTTCTTCAGTGTGAAAGGTTGACCAAGTTCAACACCAACACATAACACCTCTGGATTAGGAGCTCTGACTCCCGCATCTCCATCTGTTATCGCTCTGCTGGTGAAGGCATGTCCATGTGTGTGTGTGTGTGTGTGTGTGTGTGTGTGTGTGTGTGTCCTCCAGCAGCAGCAGCACAGCTGTGTGTGGTATTCAGTGGGTGGTATTAGCTGTTCAGCTCTTAAATTCATGGATCAAGTGCTCTGACTCCTGTCCACTGTGGTATGTTACAATATAGTCACCCCTGCAACCCCTCACATCTCTGCAGTATTCAGCAGCCAGCTGCTGAGGCTGTGAACATCTGCTCTCACTGTTTCAGGGTTACTTACAATGAGACCTGCTCTTAATGCTAAATTAACTGGACTATTCTCTGCACCACCCTCCCTCTCCACAGAGGAATCTCAAACACTCTTATGTTTCTGTTTGTGTTATTATCACTGCTGCTTTTACAGGTCTGAGATAAAACATGAGTCATCGACATACCGACACGTTGAGTATTTTCCACAGGAATTTGTCCTTTTTTTAATCCTTTATTAAGTTTTCTTTCAGGTGGTGTTGTCCGTGTTAATGTAGTAAAGAAAAAGCAAATATTTTGCACAGTAAATTTATGCCTTTTGATTTTCATTAACTTTCAAGGTCAACAAATGACACTTTTCAGCACGAGGCGTTATATCCACTTTATTTTAACTTTATTTAAACAACTAAAACAAGGTGGTATACTCATAAATAAGGATTTAGATTAGCTAAAATAAATTAAAGAGGAGCAGATAATTAGCATTAACAATGAACACTTAGACCTGAGAACTGAATGCCAGTTTTAGTTTTGACTATTCATGATTCATAATTTAGCATCACACCTTCTAATGTTTTATAAACCAATAGTAATTTAAAGTCACTGTATTTGTTGTTGTTGATTATTTGTCAGTAATGGAAGAAAAAGACACTAATTTATAAAACTACTTCTAATTTAGTTCTTAGTAATCTGTTCCATGTCCAT